>JAHWXV010085377.1:0-18314 GCA_024586415.1 Phrixothrix hirtus
ACTTCAAAGCCGTGGGCAAATCCACGAGTACCCGCATCACGTCTAATGCGAATTCCGGCACAACTGATAAACCTGAACATTCATATTTACTTTGTTTGCTAACTTAGTATTTCTTATTTATAACGAAGAATGATTTTAAGTTTGAGTTGAAAATATTTACTGCGTTAGCGTCATTATGCTGATATTTTTAGTTGCGTTTGCTTCACGCCACTTAAGTTTAGGAGCTCTTTAGAATAAGAAGTTCTTAGTTAAGACTTTGTTCAAGTAAGATTTCTACATGACATTATTAATTACACTTATTAATTCGTCATACTATTTGTTGATTGACTTGCATTGATCCATGTAAGGTTATTAAACGCATTTGTATCTAGATTTCATTAATTTAATTATTGTAGATATCCACATTAACAATGCATTCATAACAAAATCTGCGTTTGACGTAATAAATTATTTTCATTGTTCTAAGAAAGTTCTGTGAGCATCATATATTCAAATATAGCAGAAAATTTATTTAATAAAAATTCGATTGCTAGTACGAGAATTTTCAAAATTTTAGAAACAAGCAATTGTTTTTTATCTATTTATCTATGCCTTTATAAATCTTCCCTGAAAGCTTAAAGGTAATATTTAGCGAGCCTTCTAACGTTTTAATTGTTCGTTTACATAAAATACGGCTGTCTATAAATGTTTACTATAACTTACTTACGCTATACGGTTTTCGTTGTGATTTTATTCTTTGACCGTGAGCTGACCTGCAATTTGCTATTATCATGTTGAATTCGTTTTAAATTGGACGATGCTCTGCTTGAAAGAGAAAAATTTGCATACCTTTTTGTGTTATTGGTTACTTTTTAATAATAGATCGAGAGAATTACTCTTTAATAATTAATTAATTTACCCTAATTAAACGTGAACTGGTTGAAGTGTTAGGTAACTAATGTAACTTTAAAGATATTTTTCATTTATCGTAGGGATCAAATACCCTTTTAGCAGAACAATAACTATACAGTTCTGAAGTCTTAACCTGAAGGTTGAAACTAAACTTGTAGTTTATGTTTGTTTAATTTGTGGATCGCCACCAGGTTAACGCGGGTTTCAATAAATAAATAAATAAGAATCACTAGTAAATTATGTAAATTACAACAATTCTTACACACAAATGTTTCTTAATATTATACTGTACGAAGGAATACAAGACCTTTCGGGACACTGCTTACGGTGTGGGTCATACAAAACGTAAATGAACTTAGGTTAATGGATACCCTGCATCTTTTAGCATAAAATATGTTGAAAATTTTGCAACAAAATGTTTACCTCTAATGTGAGTTCGTACGTTTAAATAAATGCTCGCTTACTTTAAAACCTTTTTATACTATTTCGGAGTAAATAATACTTATAGTATGCAAATTGGTTGTTTGTAGATTTGAAGTTGCCTTTGTTCTGGACCACAAGAGTCGACAACGTAGAATTTTTAGCTTAAGCTACCTTGGCTGTTCTTACTTCAGGTTTTAGAGATTTCAACGTGTGTACCATTTTTAACTCAGTTTCACCCTTGTATACACCCGGATTTAGATTTAATTTAATTACGTTCGCATTAATAAATGTCGTATTGACTATATGCTGTAATAGACGTCACCTTAGTGATCATTATTTATATTTTCAACCAGTACTTGATCTCCTTAGCTGTTGATTTACATCGCAAGATTAACTTTGATCTTTCCGCTAAATTGTAGCGGCTTGTGTGTAGTTTATAGTCGCACTTAGCGAAAAGATGTTGGTTTTTCTTGTTTTGGACTTTTTATAAATTTTTATTAGTTCCCTTATCTGATTTCATCGGCGAACAGGTGTCTGAATCTCAAACTTATGTCGGTTTTCAACTTGAAATCATTTGAAATCGGTTGATTGTACCAACGACACGACTTAACCCTGTGTAGTTTTTTCGCACGTTGCTCAAAGTCGGTAGCAATTTATTTTGCGGTGGCTCTTGAGGTTTTTTTAAATATTTTTATGACTTTACAGCTCTTCTCAAATAAAATCCTTGATTTGAAAAGTAGCTACAGCACATCAGCACCTTAGCTTCTTTCATTAAAGCTATCTTTTTTATTAGCTAGGAAGCAGCTTGGGATAGATTTAAATTACCGTTATATACTATCTAACACGAAATTTTTAATGAAATTGACGTAAAATTATTCAGTTTTTCTAATGTTGAAGTTTTACGAGATTTGAATAAAGCCGCTAGGAATTCCACAATGTTGAACTTTTTTAGGATTCTTTGAGAAGGTTCCACTTCAGAATATAAGGTTGTTAGTGTAAAATAATTTGCAATCCATATACAACTTTTAAAATCTTTCAAGGAGCAATTTGTGTACTCTCATAAAATTTCCCGGGATAAAATCGACAACATAAGGCAGAGTTTAATCCATCCCCTATCTAAAGAATTTAATATTAAAACAAAATCAAGCTTAAAATTTGACACATAATAATTGATCACGGTGGCTAAAATATCTGTCTTTAAAAATGGCATTTTTATGTAGTTTATTCGTGGAAAACGATCAAGTGACGTAAACCAAAAATATATAATATAATTGTGGTAATTTTTATATGTGCAGCTTCTTTATGTACAAAACTTATGAGTATCCCTTTTAGAGCTACAAAGAAAAAGAAAGCATGTATTAACACCAAAGCAGGTAACATCGCACCAGGGTTCGCAAGGAGAACCGAATTATGCAGTATTGGCTCTCTTTGAGCTTATAATTGCAAGTATAATGAAACAAATATAAAGTAAATCAGTTCTATTATGCTTTCATACCTGTAGTCCATTCCAAATTTAAATGCAATATAGACATATAGGAATATGTTGAGTTGTTGCCAAACTGCGGAACGGTTTTAGCGTACAAAATGCATAACGTCAACTACAGCGTTCTAAAAAAAATAGGAGTGTTATAAATTGACGCACGTTAAATAATAAAATACGATGAAAGATATTAAGGTGTGATAGTAGAGTAATGCTTTTGCGATTAAATTGACGATATATAAAGCTCACGACATAGCAAGCATAAAAGAAGAAGGCGTTACTTAAAATTCTGGTGTAAGACAATATACGACTATCTCTTACGTATACAGGTATGCAAATAATGTCCACAGATAATTAAAATATTATTTCTCTGATAACTCCTTTCAATGCAATTTTTGAGAGAAAATGTTAAGTTCACGTAAAATATTATCACAGACATAAGAACTGTAGCAAGTTTTAAAAACATTGTTATAGCTGTTTTTGAGAAAATCGCAAAATACTTAAAAATCGCAAGAATAAAGCGGCATTTCTGGTGATTCGATTTTACCTAAATTGTTACCGGAAGGTAGGAAACAGATATAAAATTTCATTTTGATGTTATGTTTAGTTTTTGAGATGTGTTGTTCACGATCAATACCTGAAGAACTACGGTTATTCGATTTTCGAAAATTTATTAGAGAAACCGTTTGGTTCATATGAAATATAATTAAGCAGCTAAGAAATATTCTAAGTTTAAAACATTTATCTTGAGCCAATTTCAAGAAAATTGCTAAAATCTGAAAATTCGGAAAATATCTAAAAATGACAAGTTTGAAGTGGTACTTCCGGTTATTCGATATTAATCAAATTCTTAATTTTACATAAAAAGGTAATTGTAACCTCAAATATAAATATTCATTTAGCTAAGACTCTTAGTTTCATAATTATTTTATTCAGAATTAACGGAAAAGGAACTTCCGATTACTTGATTTACGAAAAATTTATTGATAAATAACGTAGACTATATGAAAGTGGATCAAATGACTTAGAAGTATAAGTTTGAAAAAAATCATTATTTGATATTTGTAGTAATCTAAATAGTATAGTTACCTACCAACAAATATTATTCGATTATTCATCAAGATATAAAAACGTATATTACTATAGTAGAATACGTAGATTAGCAAAATTTAGATATCTATAGAAGTTGTTTCGTATTGATATTGGTTCTAAAGGGATGTTTATAAAAACCTTCATATATGGTTAATTTATACATAAAAGCGATTCAATTATTGGAGACGCTTGAGGTGATATGAACAAAATAAAATTAAACATCAAGTACAATTATTTTCGTTAACAAGATAATTAACGCTAAAAAATATAATTTAAAATATTTTACTCTACAGAAAAACACAATTTAACAAGAAGAAAGAAGAGAAACAAATTTTCGATGATATTATACTTTTTTTATAAAAAATTGTTAAGCAAACATTTAGAATATCTTTGAAGACAAAAAGAGGTCAAAAGTAACTAACTTAATATAAAATTTCGACAAAAATAAAAGAAAACAGTAAAATAACAAAATAAAGGAACGAGGTCTTACAAAATAACAACTAAATTATTCATAACACTATTATCTGAACAAGTATTAACATTTTTTGGATAGAGTAAATTTAAGTAATTAATACCATTTACTTTTAGTAAAACTAAAAGAAAATGTTTCAACAGGGAAAACTGGCAGAAAACGGAATGATTGCGCACACAAGCTTATTTTGTTATACCGATTTTACTGAACAAGGTTTCATATCTGTCAAACTTCCTCAATTTTTGTATTCAATACCCTAAAGCATGGTTTTAGCAAGTAGAAAATCAATTTAAAATCAAACGCATAACTCGAAATTCCACAAAAATGAACATGTATTAGCATCCCTTCCTCTAGAAATTATATTAACTATTTGGAATAGAAGTAAAAGAATAGGTAACCAAAATATCACTCAACTAAAAAATACTTTAATACAATGTCACGCAATAAGAGAAAAAAGTATTGCAGAATTTTTTCCGAATAGCGAATTGGGCGACCGTAAACCGTCAGACTTATATAGATTTATGGAAATTTTGGCAGAATTTTCATCTGCAGTTGGAAAAGATATACTTGAACAAGTTTATATGAAAAAATACCAAAGGTTATAAATATTGTCTTAGTAGCTTCAAGTAAAACTGAAGTAAGCGATTTAGCTAACCTAGTCAATATAATATGAGACGTTTCGCCTAATTATGCCTTAAATGTCGAATAGAAAAATAACAGTAAGCCTAATAAAGGAATATATACAAAAATTTGACAATCAATTTCAACACTAAATTGTAAATACTAAGATACAAAAGACGAATTTTCAAAATTTAAAAATAATTTAGACATATCGCTAGATATAACCTAAATGGCACCGTCCACGATTTATGTAGTGATTGGAATATTTTGCTCTACACCCTAGGGATGGGTGTTCAAATCCGTTCGAGGTTGCTAAAGTTTTCAGCGGAGAAAAATTTGAAAAAGGTGTCTTCTTCTCGGATAAGGAAGTAAAGTCATAAATCCCATGTTTGGCACGTTAAAAGACACTACTAGTCGTGGAACTACCCCAAAATTCTAATAAACATTACAAAATTGCTATATAATTGTTTTAGTCTAAGAGAGTCAAGAGAATTTCTGCATCCCGAAGCCTCAACCATTAAACAACCGAAGAAAAAAAAGCACAAACCTAAGGAGCGTAGTTGCCTACCAATAAATGTTATTCGACTATTGTTATCTAAAAATGTATATTTCTATTGTAGAGTAGATTAACAAGATATACGTCATCGATTGAAGTTGTTTTGTAATAATATTAGTGGTAAATAAATGTTTACAAACGCCTTGGTTTACAATTAATTTATGTAAACACAAAGATCAATAGTATCGTTTCAGTTTGCAAAAGTTTATAGCTGATTAGAACCAAATCGATTTTGTTGAATACATCATAGGCTTCTTCATAATATGGTTCATAATCGAAACTATGAAGTTTTATATGCGTTCAATGTTATAGTTGCCAACATCCGACAACATGCACGTGCACTTATGGAACCAGCAAAAAACATCAACTTTAAAACTAATTTCTGTATATGTGAGAAGTGTTCAATTGTTGTTAAACAAAATATAATGCCAACACACTGGCATCGTGTTGAATCAAATTCTGCAAATCAATGGTTATGAGCAGAGGAACCAATTTCTAAATGCTCATTTAATTCACACCCACTATAAACACCTAATAACATAGACACATTTTGTAACCCTTAATCATTGTCAAAAAAAATATTTTCATTTTCAAATTTTCCCTTTTTCTATAGTAGGCTAGGATTTATCAATGCGATCTCGCATGTAATATATATTTTATTTCCTTGTTTTTAATTTATGGCTGGGACTTTGCGGTGTGGAAATTCACTTCGCCCTCTTGGCTTCAACTACTACGGTCACTTCGCCATGCTTACTAAAATTTTGCCAAATCTGCTGGAGATCCAGCGCCAGTAGGGCATATAACGGGCTAAACATCACATTGGCGCGGGACCTACAACTTTACCTGTTTATCTAAACAGAAAGTGGGTTTCTTAAATATTTCTTCTTTGGGCGTACGTAGATAAAGCGTAGACTATCAGAGGGAAAGCATATTTTAGTCAGGCGTAGTTTAATGTAAGCCATCCCACCCCTGGAGCTTTCTTTAGCGCGTTGCATGGTTCAAGTAATAAAAAAGGTGAGATGGAGGAAACTGTTATGTATCTATATTAAAAATACAGGGTTTTGGGGGTGTTAATTTTCGCAGGAAGGTTTTTGAAAATCGTTAGAGTAAGCTCGAAGAAAGGTGAATATATGAGTGCGAGGGAGGCAAAGTTTCAGCGGGCATAAACAAAGTGTGTACGGTATCTGGATTCCAGTGGGCGCACCTTTGCATGAATAAATGAGCTAAAACAGCCGAAAAGTTATTATGAATTACTAGTGAGGGAGGCGTATCTTTGCTGCTTTAATAGAATTTAGAAAATGGTCAACAATTGAAATATGTTTGCATAGTAAGGGTATGTAATTGATGTACAGTCAAACTTCCATATGACAAACCTATATATAGAAAATTTCTCTATATAACGAACTTTTGCAATGTACACTACTTTTTGAGTCAAAATTACACACAAAACCGTTTCTAAATAAAGAAGTTAAATTTCTATATAACGAAATTTTTACGACAAACTAAAAACTTTTTGATAAATGTCATGTACATACGCACATCTTCAAAAGGTTGGTATTTAAAAATCAAATCCCATTACTGAATTCAAAGGAATTTCTAAGTAATACTTCTAAGAATAGAATGTACTAATCCTTCTTTTAAGCATCCAAAAATTACTTAAATCCTTTTATTGAATGCACAGGAATTTCTAAGTGAAAGTTCTAAGAAAAACAATTAGGATTTAATCCTTCATTGAAAGGTACTTTTATATATTCGTTTATTGTTTACCTAATTCTTAAAATAAATTTCCTAATTAGGGTTCTAGGTACACCTAGCATTTAAAGTTGAAAACTTACATTACAAATTTTATTTTTACTTCACTTTGTACAGCGAACAGTTCTAGTGTGCCTACATTATGAAGAATGTCAAAGCGAAGGTGTTTAAGCATTGGTGAAAAGGTTAACGTGCTGCAGGAAATTGATAAAGGCCCAAAACAGAAAGACATTGCGGCAAAGTTCGGAATTCCTGTGAGTAGTTTATCAACAATATTAAAAAATCGCGAATCAATTTTTAAATCAGCCGATGATCCAAGAGCTTCACCGAAACATACTAGAACCTATGTTTACGGCGATTCAGATGAAGCAGTTTTAAAGTGGGTGAATTTAATTCGCAATAAGAACTTGACAATTTCGGGACCATTAATTAAGCAAAAGGCTTTAAAATGTACAGAATCGCTTGGATTTACAAATTTTCAAATAAACACTGGTTGGCTGGATAAATTTTTAAAAACAGACACGGCATTGCTAAAAAAGTGATTTGTGGTGAAAGTGCGACTATTAATTAAAAAGGCTGTAATCAATGGAAGAATGGAACATTGAAGAAGAATCTAGAAAAGTACGAAGCTAGAAACATTTTCAACGTAGACGAAACTGGCTTATCCTTCAAGTGTACCCCTAATAGAACGCTTGCTTTCAAAAATAATAGATGCTTCGGTGGAAGCCACAGCAAAGAAAGAATTATCGTCTTATTAGGAGCGAACATCGCAAGAAGCGAAAAGCTTAAACCGGTAGTACTTGGGAAAAGTAAAAATCCACGTTGTTTCAAAGGGACCAAGTCACTTGAAGTGGATTATTATTTTAACAAGAAAACGAGGATGACTGACTGAATTTTTGAAGAGTGGTTATTGAAACTAGATAAGCAAATGATATAGGAAAATCGCTTTAATTGTGGATAACTGTCCAGCACATCTTTCTGCAGTCGCAGGAAAACTTTAACATACCGAGCTGTTTTTTCCCTCCGAATTTAATCTCTAGACTGCAGCCAATGGATCAAGAAATAGTCAAAAACCTTAAATTCCATTACCGCACGAGAGTTTTAATGAGAATAATTAATGGAATTGAAGACAACGTTCCTGACAAAATCATCGATTTAAGGCAATGCATTTTAGAGTTAACAAAAGTGTGGACTTATGAAGTAACCGAGATGACTATAAGAAATTGCTTTTCTAAAGCAGGATTTAAACGAAATTCTGGTGAATGGGAAGAAACTGATGGATTGCCACATTCCGACCTACAGATGTCATGGGGAGCATTATGCCAATTGAATCAAATTATTGCCGATGTTATGTTAAGCGATTATCTCGAGGATGATGATGAGTTAATTACCATTGGATAACCAACCGGTGAAGGAATTTTAGGAATCTTAAGCAACAACTAAACCGGTCAAACTATCGAAGACGTGGAAGAAGATGGAAGAAGAGCTCTTTAAAAAACCATCCAACGAGGAAATGATTAAAGCACTGCAAACTATCCGTAGCGGATTGTATTATCACAAAAATGTACCCGGAAACATTTTTAATTCTTAAAAAGTGTGAAACCTGTTTTGAAAAAAGAACGTGTTTTAACTATTCTATGCAACAAAAAATTACAGACTTTTTAAAAAACCGTAACATGTACATATATGTAATTAATTTACTAGGTCTTACTTTTATACATATGTATATGGAAAATACATAGATAGTTATACATAATTATACCATTATATTAAAAAATAAAGCAATGCAGTAGAAGGTCTTGTTTTCCCATAACGAAATTTCTCTATAGCGAAATTTTTTTCATGATTTAGCGACTTTGTTATATAAAAGTTCGACTGTATTTATAAATTCTGTTAGTCTAATTACTGCTTTATTACAATTGAACTCAAGTTTCACGATGTGTCTATGGATTCAGTTAGTCTGACAACTGTTATTATGACGACGATTGATGGGTTGTTTTTCAAAAAACCTATGCCATCTCTAATGGGTAGATTCCGTACCCAAAGGTAAGACAAAAAGTTCCTATTAATATGAGTTCGTTCTTGCAATTTGAATTAAGGTTGAGTTATGGAAAGTAATTAAATAAAGACGTATTTTAGCATTCAATATCTTTGAACGGCTTTACCAGGAACGTAAATACAGCCTGCCATGGAAATTGTTTTATAAAAAAATAGGTACGTTGCTGGCTTTTTTACTTTTTGATAGCACATCCCTATGAATAGTTAAATGCCAATTAAAAGTTAGCTCTTTGTATTGTTTTGATTTCGGCTGCGTTTAAGAGATAAATGGAAATATACAAACTCTGGTACATATCAAGTTTCACAGTAATCCATAAAAAGGGCTAGCATGCACGGCCTGAACTAAAACAAAAAAATCACATTCTATCATTGTCATTTACTTGTAAAACTGTTAGTCGATTACTGTTAGAATACTGTTAATTGCGATTACCAAGTCTCCTGCTAATTGAAGTTGAACAAATTATTTGATGTTTTGTTCTTTAGTGTTCTTTTAAATTACTTTCTGTAAATTATACCACGACTGCATTAACCGATATGTTATTAATTTATGGTGAAGGGAGATAAAATACAAGAGATGCAGTAAGAATTTATCATGATAGATATCCCGAACGAACGCTTCCCTCGAAAAATATTTCGAACATATCTGTAGATGTTTAAGGGATACCGTCCACACTAAAACATTTGAAATAAAATTCTGATAACAACAAACTGTCCAAATTTAAGAGACGGTCCTTAATGCAATTGAAGGTAAACCCAATACAAGTACTAGAATCGTTTCTAACGAAATGGGAAACATTTCTGCATCGCCTATCTGTACAACTAATTTGAAGAGAGCAACTGTTAAAAACTCATCATTTGCTAAGAGAACAAAAACATTTAGCTAGAGATTCGGAGCCTAGGCAAGAATTTTGTTAATTGTTGCTAAATATTTTGGAAAACGATTGTCATTTCCGTCGTCCTGTCCTTTTCTGAGATGAATTAAGATCTCGACAACTTGCATAATTGCGCTAAAGAAAATCACTATTCATTAAGAGTAGGATACTCGCAATACCAATTTTCCATAAATATTTGGCTCTGTTGTTCTATCAAATAGCCTGGACCAACTTTTCCATTTAAATTTCTTAAAAAAAAATTTACCAGAACTGTTACATGTCCTTTTCTGAGAAATAGAATGTCGCTCCAACACTATGGAGGGCTCGTGCCTTTTGTTGAAGATGTTAAGAATTACCTCTCAGAAATGCACCATCATTGGTGTATTGGTCATTATAGTCCAGTAGCATGATCACCTCGAACCCTTGACCTGAATCCATTGGATTTTTATCTGTGGTGGAATGTAAACGAGATTGTATACAAAACGCTACTATAAACATGGGAAGAACTTTTAAAAAGGATTCCAATAGCATTTGTCAAAGTTCATAAAATGCGTTTTATCAGTGCTACCGTGAGAAAATCTTTGCGCAGAAGGTTAAATTCTTGTATTGAAGCTAATGGTAGCTATTTCCTATATTTTTGTGACCATATTCAGGTAGATGTAAATAGTAAATAATTGATATACGAAGAAAGAGTGGTCCCATGTTAATAAGAGTTTATTGTCTTGTTTTTGGGTGAGGAAACTCCTTGCTAGCGATGGCATGTTTTTGAAACACTCAGTATAATCTAAATGCGAATATATGTGGGTGTAGATTTATAATGCCGAAATAAACGTTACAAGATATAACAATTGGACCATAGATCGCAATACACAAATATGAAACTAAATGAACTCTTCCAAATCAAGTTTTCTATTACACCTGCAGTATGGCTTCTTTGATACGAAACTTATCTTTGTAATAAAGTTACTCGGTTACTAAGTATGTTACGCAAGTTACCTCAGCTATATATGCCAATTGTTACAGCAGTAATGTGAGTGCACTCAATTTAGTTTCAGCTATGTAGCTTAAAATCGTTACACCCGTAACATAATACATAATATCTAGTATCAGATGCTTGCAATATACTGTAACGAAAATTAGAAACAATAAAAACCTAATGGAAAATTCTAGAACCATTCAGCATCTTCTTTATAATAAAATATATGATGCAGTCACAAATGATTCATTGTAGTAATCGATATATGTTAATTAAAGTTGAAGTAGGCAATGAGGCATAGTATTGAAATTTATTACATCATTATTATCAGTAATATTATGGATTTATATTTTCTACTAGAATTTGTCTTTTCTATATAAACAGCAGTTTAAATTCTTTTAATTTAGTTTTAAATAGAATCTTGAACTGTTCATTACTGATATGCATATAAATATAAATATACATAAAAAGAAATATAAATTTGTGATGATAGTGGATTGTGAAATAAATAAGTCTATATAAAGAATTGTAATCTTAGTGAATATAAATAAACATTTTAAAACAATTAGCTAGTTTCGTTACATTAGATTAAGAAAGAGTGTTAAATAAATCAGCGAATACTGGACAAAGATGATTATTTTGACACTAATATAACAAAATACATTGCTGTATACCTGACGTTTACTAGTAGTAATAGAACGATGAAATACACCACCTTGGGAGAATATCAAATAATAGCTCTGACAGCAATATTTCCTTATGCTACCTCTTGGTATTTGTACTTCATATAACCATTAGAATCAACTGTTTAATATCCGTCAGTTAATAATAACAAATAGTATTATGTGAAAGTCCCCTATCTCCAACTCCCTATTCACATTACGTATATCTAATTTATCTATTTAAGCCTTCCCTACAGAGTCATGTCTGAACTAAACCGACATTGGCGTTATGGGAACCATATATGCCTTTGGAAAGCTATGAGTCGTCTTTAATGTTGAATTTAGAATTTGTTTAACGACTAATAACCATATAATTTTAAAATGAAATTCCAACTTTACATATTTAGTGCAACTGACACAGATGTTGCGTCGATATAAAATTTAGTTGCTGAGTACTATATCCTATAACTACTAATATTATCACGAAAAGTTTTATTATTTCAAAAGGATATAAAATTAACTACTACACAATAAAAATTTTAACTTTCAACGTAATCATTAATCTCTATCGCGAAAGGTATTTCTGTACGCCTTCCTTTAGTTAACATCAAGTGTGTAACTCCTATTACGTACTCAGAAATGCAACTTCAACCTCCAACCAAATCCCAAGTGCAACGTTCAATTATCTTGGAACGTGAAAACAGATTTCGAATAGAAATTATTTTAACGAGATTTAGCATGTTTATAGCTACTTTAAGTAATTGTTATGTAGCCAGTTGTTCTTCAACTTACATAGTATTGTGTTTATCGACTTTAGTCTGTTCCAAAATAACATTACCTATTATCACTTCCAGTACATCTACTTAAAAATTAATTCTTCATAAAATCGCATTTCCATTATATTTACTTTTGAAGGATCATTGCTTTTTAAGATACTTCAAAATTTCGAGCAACCCACAATGTTGACTACAAATTGATTAATCTGTTAGAATTGCAAACATGTTATTTTTCCAGAACGTGAATTTTACTGCAAACTTTTAAATATAAAAATGATTACGTCTATGACGTACTTCGCTAAATAATGCCATTAAAAATTGATCGGTTCAATTTTTTACATATATTACAGATTTGAAAATATGGAAATCATCGATGTAACGTGTGTTCGTTCTCGTTCACAAAATATACTAAACGTAATTTTTCGTCATCGACGTTTTCTTCGACGATAGTCATTTCGAGTTTTTTGAAACCCAAAAACTCATACTTTAATTCTTAAATTCTGTAACTTACTGTTTAATATTTAAATATATAGACTATCTGGAAGTAACTTCCTTTTAATGGGAGAAGAGGCGACGCTACCGCGACCACGTTTACGCTGTGACATAAGGAGTCTCAGTATTTTCCCAGAGGTGGTTTATTGCAGCTGTTCAAAATATATGCAGCAATAAAAAATCCCATCGGGCATGAAGTAGGGTGTCGATGTCCGCGAATCTTTTTATTGAATTCCTCAATCAGTTCATGAGTCACAATTATGGATGGGCTACTTTATTCCTCTATATTGCACCAATTTACAAATTAGTATAAACGTCTTTTCAACTTTTTGTTACTCAATTACAGTACACAATTTAAACGGTTGTAGCAAACTGTAACAAATGGAGCGAATCTCTACTGCCCATTTTTGGAAGCACACTGAGTCACGCCGTATTTCAAATAAACATGGAAGGAAATGAAAGTTTCTTTCCAGAGATAACATTCGTAAAGTTGAAATATATATTTAATTTGGATGATAGCCAAACCTTTGGGAAGATTTTCAGGGCTATACCCTGTTCAAAGGTAATACAAGACATTAACTTTAGCAAATTGCTATCATATAAATGACACTTGTATCTTTCCAGAAAGAAATCATAACATGAGTTAGAATCTTTTATTGAACCCTTTGTATCATTAAGAGAAAATATCAAATCTGCGTATTAATTTCCTATTAATATTCCAGCATGGAAATCTCTTAGAAACATTAATTTTAAATTATTGTGTTCGTTGATACGTTGGAAGGTGAAAGCCGATCGTTTTAGGATTTAAAGTAAAAAAGTATGCTACATTAACTACATTTTATCAAAATTGCAGCAAATCGCTCGTGCCGCATGGAATTCTAAACTGGAAATATATGAATAAAAAAAATACACAAAATGCAGTACTAATTTCCTAAACGCCAAACCTAAGTGAAGAACATAAGAATGAATCTCTTACAAGATTTTTGAGGCAAAGATATGTAGCACGTGTAATTTATATGGTGTATTAGAAGAAATTACATTAAATGTATTAAAAAAAGTGACTTCACCAATTGCTGCTTTTCTTAAAAAACATTGATATTGCGATTCTAAGGGTATACGAGGTCTTCCGTTTATTCGGGGCTCCGGTAAAATATTTTAAACAATCACACGAAGGTTTGTCTTAAACAAAACTTCGTACTTAAATTGGAGTTGCAATTAATGTTCGTGCTAGAACTTGCATATAACTGCACTAACGTCGTTGTGTTTGCAATAAGTTATCAACTAGAGGGCCTCAGATGCAGTCACAGTTTAAGACCGTGGTCTTCTTAACTTAAAAACAAAAGAGTATCATAAAAAGTATCTAATGCTGAAAACCTATCAACTTCATAATTAAAAATGTTTATATTATCCGAGGGCGCCAGACGAAAATACACTCAACTAACGATTAAGTATGACGCAACCTCCCTCCCCTATGATTAGCATTATCTTCCATTAACTGTACCACGCATTCAATCAATCTTGCATATGAAACGTATTCTACAATTACTAATAAACAATATATCCTGAAACTTGCACTTTAATAACTATCCTAAATTAATTAAAATTCAACACATACATATATTAAATAGATTAAAATTGTAAATTATATAAAGACTACAAATGAATACTTACACTGTAGAATAACAATTTACTCTAAGTTAATCTAAAATTACAACACACAATTGTTATATGTATAAGCTGACGCCTAAAACTGCATATTGATTCTTTACATATAGTAAAAGTTTTCATTAAATATCATAAAACAAAAATAATCTCTAATAACTGGGTAACTTAATTTTCGTTTTTAATCATGGACCCCACTTCATATTTAGTAGTTTTGATTATAGCTATTAAATATTCGAAAATGGCAAATAAAAATCTAAAATTGTACTATCTTTCATTGGAGCGACAAGAAATAACGGATAAAATTTAGATTGAAGAAATGTCGCCACCGGCGCGTTTACTATAAACTTTTTTGATAATACGGGATACTACTGATTACGCCAGGTGACCTGGCGACAATTATTCCAAACTAATCCTTTATAATTCACAAATTCAAAAATATCGCTTAGCAATCGAAGATCGCTTTTCTAATGTGCAAATCCCGAGCTTAGGTATAAGCGCAATTGATGTTTGTATGACTTGCTTCAACCAGAATTCTATAATTACTTGCGAATATGACATATTTTGTACAATAACGTTTGACGATTGTACAACCATCTGGAGTTAGAGCTGCAGGTTAACTAATTGACTTAAAATTTTAGCGGGATGCTAAGATGGTCAAGAAAAGGGAAGAATTATCAAGTATTTAGTGTCACAAGTCACATTCTAAATGAATATAAAGTATTCGTTTCAATTAAAAAACGGGAATAAATGCGTATAAAAGCAAAACTTAGATGTAAATTAAAATATAAGTTATCTACGCTAAATAATAGTAATCGTATTTTTAAAATTATAGTATATTACACCAGTGCAGTACATTTCAGCAGTTTTCCTTTTCCAAAAAATCAAGATTTTGTTGTTTTCCAAGCTGTTATCCTATCTTTACTTATCTATACGAAATATAGGTAAAAGAGAAGGTATGGTTTTCGCCTAAATTTTTCGATGTCGAAATTTTAGTGGAAATATATATTTTCGATTTCTTTGAGTTCGAAAATCATGTTTTTGGAAATTGATCTGTGTGTGCGTACACGCGCGCCTGTGTATTGTGTGTCTGTACTGCACATACGCGCGTGTGGGTGTGTGTCTTGTCATTTTCTAGTTTTTAAGATTTTCTCGAAATCAACTGTAACGATTTTTTTAAATGTACTATATTTCTTAGATATTTAATGCCCCTTCATGTCATTGAGGCAGTTTCTCAGAAAATTTTCCGTAAATCGGGTAAGCGGAATTAACTTCACACTTAACTCTGAATAAACTATCTACGAAACCAAAAGTTCTAACTTAATGAGAATTTATGTTTGTGGTCATAATTTCGTTTATCTCCAAAATCAAGAATTTGGTTAAAATCGAATAACCGGAGGTATCACTTCATTTCCGTCATTTTTATATATTTTCTGAGTTTTTCGTATTTCGAGATTTTCTCGAAATCTACTCTAATAACTATTTTTAGAACTAGTATATTTCTTAGCTACTATTTCGTTTTTTATGAACTACGAAGTTTTTCTAACAAATTCTTGAAAATCTAGTAACCGATAGTACTTAGAGTAATAGTTGTGAACAAAATATTTCAAAAACTAAACATCATAAGAATGAAACATTATATCAGAGTTTTTTGTCTTCCGTAGATAAGATGGCAAGAATTTAGTTAAAATTGAATGACCTGAAGTGCCACTTTATTCTTGCAATTTTTAAGTATTTCGTGTTTTTCTTAAAAACAGCTAGAACAATGTTATTTACATTTACTCTGATTTACTTTTACATAAACCTAGCGGTTTTCCTGAAAAAATCCGTTGAAGTGAGTTATCAGAGAAAATCTCTGTGGTTAGGGAGTGTTTGCGTGAACAGTAACTTGGTTGCGTGACCGTTCCAATTATCGTTCCCAAAACTAATATAAATCGTATTTTAATCATATGTAGACATTTGCACATTTCTATATCTATGCACGTAAGAGAAAGTCGAGAGTTACCTCGCAACAGATTTTTTATCATTACGAAGCAGCTAATATGCACCACAGCTAAGCAGTGCAGCAAGTTGGACTCATTATTTAAGAAATACGTTACCATTGCATTTATGTCTAAACCTTTTATTAAAGATACGAATACTTCTGTATTTCTTAAGCCTCCACGTTCAGATACATAAATGTAGTAACCAAAGTAGCTAAATGAATAAATGCCCTTCGTTATGAAGATTAATTACTTAATATACCCATAATCTGAAGCTTATTTTAAGTTGAAAGTAAGCTTATTAAACACTAAAGGTAATAACGTAGTTTAACAAATAAAATAGAGTGAAATCCAAAACAAACCCCAGGTAATAAATACATATAGTAAAAGAAACCGATAACAGTTATCTTTTAAATAAGGATACAAGATAATATTCCGATCGATGCCTTCAAACATTCTACTGTAACATGCCTTGTAAAATTTCACCTTAACATACAAATTCTATTGTAACAAGGAAATCCGCTACAAATGCACATAAATTATTGGGAAGAGGTTACTAAAACCTTTTTGAAACACAAAAAATTAATTCAGTTCGTTAATAATGCTAATTAAAAAGATCCTCCAATTAAAACTTGCGTAGAATTTCGGAAGAAAATAATCTCTTAACAAGACAATTTAGATAGATAATATAACTAGCAAAACGCTCTAATAACTGACAAACATTTTAAATATTACTTTACTGTCGAAGTATTTCGTATTTGGAGTACCTGTATAGTATCATTGCCCATATTTTTTTTATTAGTGTATATTTAAATATTTTAATGAGTAACGCACATTTGAAACATTGCAACTTTATAATTGTAGTAATTATTTAATAGCGTTAACGAAAATATTGTAAAAGATTTTCAAAAATAGGAATTTATAAAATTTGCTGTAATTCATTATCTACACGTAAACAATTAGGAAACAAAAAGTTAAACGAGCATCGAAAATCTAGAGTTTGTACAAATATTCAAATTAAGTGATTCCACTTCACGGTTTTTTTGAAAAAGTATGTTGACTTTAAAATTCTTTGTTATGAAACGTAAAATAAATATGTCACTTTTGATTAAATAACCTAATTTTTAGGTTGAATTGGTCACTTTTTAATTGTTTCAATAAGACCTCTATGAACCGAACACTCTCAATTATTTCGGTCAGTGTGTACTTTTAGATTTTAAATTCAACTTTAGAGAAATTGAGGTTAAACATCTAAAATCAATATACATTGTATGCGGTAAACATTTTACAGAGTGTTTCCTAATAATGCTAAAACATTTTCATATGTAATTTCTAGACTCATTATAATTAAATAAAGTTCATATAAACAAGTGTCTAAAAATGCACGCCTTAAGGGATACAAGCCGTTTTGTCGTTATATTTTTGTTGTTCGTTATAATTTTTTTAATTTTTTACCCAAGGTTATATCATTTTATTGTAAACTTAGTGCAATGACAATTGATGAAAAATCAAATCCAGTGGCTTAGTTACGGCGGGGGGGGGGGGGG
>JAHWXV010085403.1:0-13742 GCA_024586415.1 Phrixothrix hirtus
TTTTTGTTAATTGGATTTGCGTAGTTAAAAAAATTTGAATTGTTTGAAAGTATTTTGATTTAAATAAATATTTGTGTTTTGTTAATTAGTTCCAGTTTTTCTCTTAGTGTCATTATTTGACACTTATATTAACTTTGACGAATATACGACAATTTCAGGACAAGGGCCAGAAGTTTAAAAACACAATATCATTTAATTTGGTCATAAAATAAAATTGCTTAGGTAAAAAAATTGCATTTGAAATAGTCGGAATCGTTGCTTAAATAACGAAAACCAAAGAAAGTTTTGATTTAATCGTTATAGGATTGTAGTAGTGCACCAGCAGGGGCTGCTTAGAACGTAAAGCAAAGAGTTGGTAAGAAGGCGTTACCCTGAGTGTTTGATTTTTTATAGAGTCTCAAAATTTAGTCGGGCAAAACAAAATACGACGGTACTTACGGAAAATTTATTTATATTATAGGTGGCGTAGCTGTCACATCAAATTAAAATTTAAAATTATTAAATATAGCATATATTTGGCGCCACCAACGTGGGGCATTCACGAAACAAATTAAAATAAAACATAACAAAAATATTTGGCACACCCAACGCGGGGCAGTAAATGCAAATTAAAATTTAAAAAAATACAGCAATATCTCTATGATGTTAGATGGC
This sequence comes from Phrixothrix hirtus, assembly GCA_024586415.1. Classification (NCBI taxonomy): domain Eukaryota; kingdom Metazoa; phylum Arthropoda; class Insecta; order Coleoptera; family Phengodidae; genus Phrixothrix; species Phrixothrix hirtus. Next base: position 655 of record JAHWXV010085403.1, read on the forward strand.
AAAGTAACCTCAATTGACACCTTATTAAGTTCTGAAAGAAATTATTACCTGCTACTAACAGAAAAGATATTTAGGAAGGAACTGTGTGAAAAAGTATGCTCATGAGCTTAAGGAATAGATGATATGGTATAATAAAGTGTTTTGTTCTAGACAATTTTGGTAAACATTTATTACTAGGAAATTAATTTGAAGCAATTCAAAAATAAATAATATGTGAGCAGACGTTTGTTCTAAGTAAAATTATGAATCTCCATCTTTCGGCAGAAGAAATTGAATTTATTGGAAGTTCTTAAATTTTGTTTATGTTTATGTGAATGAAATGTAGTTAGGTCTTCGATTATTGAATCTAAAACTTCGAGGTTGCGCTTGTCTTTTTACAGCTTATAACGAGCTGGAACGTTACATGCGCCCCAGATACTGTTAAAGATGTTAATTCTCCTGAATTAGCTAGATTTCTGCGGCCACCACAGTGGAGTTAGGGGGATCCTACGTCTATGATGAAATTAATTTGACAAAAACTCAGGAATGATTTGCAAATTTCAAAAATCGGGAAAAAGTCATGATTTACGGGCGCCATTTTACCTTAATTGTTTCGATCAGACTTCGGAAATTGGACGGTAAAGGGTCCTATTTCAAAACCGGAAAGATGTACTGTTATTATGGTATCCTTACTAGTTAATTAGTTAGCGTACTCCACTGGCTAGGCGCAGAAATTCAGTTTGTTAATTAGACTCACAACTGAAAAATGCTTTACTAACTTATGTCTAATGTTTTCTGTAAGAAACTGTTATTTATTACCACTAAGATTATTTATGACAGTGAAAGAATAAGATCGTCGGCTTTAAACAAGTCGCTTATAATAAAGACAATATAAAATGGTACAGGCAATACAAGAGCTTTTAAACAATCAATTACTTAATCAATAAAATGGCAAAATAGGGGACACCTGGGTTTGATCTCTAAAACTACCTTAATTAATAATAACAAAATACTGGCCCCGTCTAATTGTGGCCTTAATTTACTATGATTACCTAAATTAAATATATTTTCGATTTGTTAACTAAATCTCACACAACAAAAACAAAATTGTCTGTCTATTACTGGGTTGAAGCAGGTCTCCCAGCGGATTATTGCTACGTTACAAGAAATGGGGGTTGATTGTTGAATAGCCCAGGCGAAGTTCACTGACTTGGAAACGGAATAAAATGATCGAAAGGATGTTACTTACTTCAGGTCTCCGCGGTCTGGGCACCTAAAGAAAAAGCTCGGCCTTTGTTTGCGGATTCCATTGTACCTTTATGTAATGTCTCGTAGGATCCCAGCCTTTACTAACGAATCGGACAAGTAATCGATGTTGACCCCAAACAGAATTTGTCTTTAGCGGTAGAAGGTCGAATTCTCACTAATTCGGCCTCCAATACATAACCATAGAATAGGGTAACTCGTCGACTATTTCCTCAAACTTACTTTAGGCACGCATACTAAAGGATGCTAGTTCCTTTAGTCACGTTGCTTGTTAATGGAAGTCTTTGCTTGAAATTGCAGGGCGAAGGGGATCGGTGGTTAACATTTGCTTTTAGAAGAATAAAGATTCTCACAGGAAAGCTGATATTGTATTTCTTTGAAGAAAAAGCCCCTATGTTTTACAAAAGGTGAACTGGGGTTTTTCAATATTGATAAATGTTGTTAAAAATGGTTTTTCAAAATTTAAAGGTTTACGTTTGTAATTTTGATATAGAAATGGTACTGGTAATTGACCAATTAGTTTTTACTATTAATTCACTTATATATGTATAGCGTGTTTCCAAATAAATGACAAATTTTGCAAGAATTTTAGACGCGCTTACAAGTTATTGTCGTTGAACGAGATGTCGTAAAACTGTAAACTGCTTCCTACGTTTGAAAGCAGGATAGGTGACTTTCGCCTTAATAGAATTTAAGAAAAAATTTATGTACTATACCAACTAATAAATTCTTGTGATAGCCTTCAAGTATACTTTCCCTCGATTATTCAAATGCTTTTAATGCTGAAGATTGTTCCCTCATCAATATGGAGACATTAGAATTTTAATTCAGTTATTTATTCAGTGCATTTCCTGCCTCCGTAATGAGCAGATGCTAAACTCCGGGAACGTCTGTTTTCATAGAGTTAATTCTGGTCGAACTTAGATTATTCAGGATAACCTTAATATTCGCTTTCTTGGCGAGCTATACGCCTTATATTCTCCAGAATTAAGGCTAGTTTGAATTACCTGTTAATTATTTTAAATTGACATGAAACATCTCCATTTTCGATTTTTATTTTAGATTACTGAATTCTTTATACACACTTTGAAATTAATTAGAAATAACAGTTTGTTGATATCCTTAAAATATGAAATTAAATCCGTTCATAACGCATCATTCGTATACCAACAAAAATGGAACGTCACAAGTTTAAAGACATCACGGATTTCCAGCAATTCGCATTTTGTTTTAAATAGTGATTTAAACCCTTTCAATGAAATATTTAACATTAAAAATAAGTTGTTGAACTTTATATTTATCTATTTGTTTATAAGTATGCAATTTAAGGTCACAATTAAACTATCTCTGCGTATATTTAAAAACAGCAGTACGGAGGTTAATGCTGAAAGTTTGGGAAAAAGCCATATCTTTTTTGTGCACATTTAGTTAACGGATTAGATTTAAATTCCTTTTTCTACCTCTATTCAATAATTTCTATCTCGTATAGTTATGGATATTGTTTTGTTGCTATAATTTCCAAAAATTCTCATATTTAACCAGTATAAGGATATTAAAAATAAAAGGTAATTTTAAAAGTGAATTTAAAAGTTACTATAATAAAATATTTTCTTTTAAGTGCTTTTTAATTTGTTTCTGTTTTAAAATTATAATTATTACGACCATTAATTATTTTGTGTCGCTTTATATTAACTTTACGCTTCCTTTATTGTTCGCATTTTACAAGTACATTCTGCTTAATATCAAGAACCAATTATCGGAGTGAAGATTGTATAAAAGTTAATGAAGTATTTCATTGACAAAGATTATGAAACGTTGTAATTAAATTTTCCACCCATTTATATCAAATAAAGCTTCATTTACGAAGAAACGATTTATTGTAAATCAAACCCGCAAAATTTGCTTAAGAGCTTTTAAAGTTATCTAAGGAACTACTCGTACTTATTTATACATTTTAAAACATAAAAACTGCCGATAAATATTTAGTACAGTTAAATTTATTTTGCTAGTTGAGTTTACGGCGAGGGTAATCTTTGTTAGTAAAATGGTTTCAAAGCAATTAACAAGCAAATTAATTTAGCAGAAGGCGAAAAGGCCGCCCTTATATAAATAAACTAAGCGTACCAATTGAGGAATAGAACATTAATATGAGACTGAAATCTAATAAATCTAATGACAAAGCAAACATAAAACGTCTTTTGTACTAAAAATAAAATTGAAAATAATAATTTACATTTACATTTAACTAGCGTTTAAAAAATATTTATTTTAATTATATCTAATACAGCACTTATTAAAATTACATCATAGCTCGGATGCGAAACGGATTAGTACAAAGTACGGATTACTTTACGTACTACTTTCTAGTCATCTGTCAGCGCCTCCCATCACTGTTCTTGGTAATTCCCTAACGGTGCAGAAGTTGCGGTGGTTATCTTTAGGTGCATCTGCGATCTGAGTCTTATAACTCTTCTCAACGTCGCTGGAGACTATGGAGTGATTTCATGAACTCCAACATCTTCAAGTCGATTGCAAAGTTGGGTTCCCCCTTTTTTTGGAAGACCGTTTAAATTTCTCAAATGTCTTTATCCTCTAAATATATGTTATGCATGTTGCAAGCGATATTTTAAGAATGTAATTTATTGGAATTCTATTATGACATTACAATGATTAATCTATTATATATCGGGATGCTGCTTTTTGTTTTGGCAATTGCAATTGAATATTATTGTAGGTAGTGGTCTTTAATTTACATATTAGATGATTTGATTCAATGATTGATAAGTTTATTGTCTTTAATTTGGCAAACATTACAACCTTTTCGATATCATTTAGAATATGTGAGGTCAATTGTCTCGCTGGTCTTTTTGTTTGTAAATACCTTAATTGAAATATTAGAATATAAGTAAGCACTACGATTTACATTATTTACTTATAGAATCTAATTAAAATCAGATTTAATTCATAATTTGTTAAAACATCCTTTTTATCTAAAGAATAATTTGACTTTTATATTGAACTATTTTAATGCACCTCGTATATTACATAAAATTAAATATTTTAAAATTCAACACAAATATAGAATTCGATTCAGTGGCATAGACGCTTACGTCAGCTTTGTAATAGTAAAATGCAACAACATTGTGTCCAAGTACATTTTCAAGGGCAATAAATAGACCGCTGGTTCTCATAAAAATTCCAGTGGATAGGCTCTTAAGCAAATAATGTATCTTGTAAATGCAGAAACGAATATAATATTTAGCAGGGCAATTGGAATATTAAGTTACGCGAGAGGATTAGTGTCGCTGGTTGAAGTCCAACGTTTTAAAAATAAGAACTTCTCATGGGAAGTATTGTAAGAATAAAGAATTTCCAACCAACCATCAAGTATATAGCAGTGGTGTTTCAGAAGTGCCAAGTGATTTGTCTGATTTTTAGATAAAATGATCTATTTTTATTGAGTTTGTATTGTCGCCATCTAGCACGTAGCTGACTTGAGAATTCCACATTTTGGGGAATGTTTAATCAATAAATCAGGGCAGAAAAGTTCTTCGTCAGCAACCACTCATAGGGTCTTTAAACTAATCAATCATTGAGGGAAACGGCTTCCGGTTTTAACATCTTTACGTTAACCACTTCGTCTGTAAGAGAAAATTTCGATTATTTCACCGTTAACAGTCAGGGTGCTCGGCAATCTTGCTTTTGTCACAAGTTCCTGCTGCAAATTTAAATAATAGTAACAAGGGACGTTGGTTCCCGATTTCACTTTTTAATACGCCAAAGGAATTAAAATTCTTTTGGGGTTGAAACAAATCAGTTTTCCGTCGTATTAGTTATTAAACGTTTTAAATGAACCGTTTTGGGTAAATTATAAAACAGCCTAGTAATTCTCGTTGCATTTTAGGTTGATTAGTAACTTGTAAACCGTAATTTGATTTTATGAAAACTAGTATACAGGGTAGCCTCTTTTATATTTGATTTCTATTGTTCTTAAATTTGATGTTATGCTAACAAATGTCGTCAAAGCCATTAAGGTATATTTTCTAAAGGATCTTTAAGTCCACCGTTAATTTAATTTTTGTAAGTGAACACAGACCTCGATCGCTTTGGCTAATGTCACCGTTATTGTCCTAATTTGACTTAGAGAATAGTTAGTTAATTCCAAATGCGAAGCCGTCTTTTGTATGCAAGTGTAATTTATGAATTTAAAAACAATATAGTGTGTTTTGTGCTCAATTAATCTTTTTATTTATTTTAAACATTATTGATTATTTTATAGCAACGAAGAGTTAGTGTTGTCTGACAAAATTTAATTTTTAATTCAAAATTTGTTAGTAGGTAAAGTGCGCGAGAAAGCTTTTGTTTCAAGTCAAATTCAAAACGTTGATTACAGTCTAAATTACCTTTAGCATTTTTAAAAATAGTTCATGTTACTTGCAGCATATTGTGAACCTTGTAACAAGTTGGTTCAACTGAAAAGTATCATAAACAATTTATATTTTCGCTTCATCTTTTGTTTAACAGTTGTTAGCTAAAGAGCTAGTTAAGTTGTTCACAGGAAAGGGGGTTTCCCTCCTGATCTTATAATCACGTTTAGCGCTTCGCCTTATACAAAGCGATTTTAATAAGTGAGCACTTTTAGTTTTATTAAATTCCTTTTCAGACATAAACCAGTATCTATAGTACCACTAGAGTTGCTGTCTCCACTTCAAAGGTAGGTCATTAATATCATGACATACAGGGTGTTTCTCAAACACCGCCTGTTTGTAGTTTGTCTTGAGAACAGTGCCGTCCACCTTTTACCGATTTTGACTTATTATTTTTATAGTGTTTAACCTCGCAAGTATCGACGAACCCCACCTCGTTCCACTGAAGTTTTGCCGGCCGTGGTTAAACACTCGTGATTTCTGCCACATGCGTTATTGCCAATTTAGCCTGTGACACAACTACAAGATAAGTGAGAATATATGAGTTTGCTTTCGTGCTTCTATTCGTAATTTTAATAGTACTTTGTTTGTTGCTAAATTTTGTAAGGTAAAGCTAATTTGCTGCTTTAGTAATCCATTTGTTTTACTGTTTTGTACTTGAATGATTGCTGTTTTGAATTCTATTCTAAAATTTCCTGTTATAAATTTTGTGGTAAAACCGGGTCCATCTATATTCCTAATCTTTTTGTTCTTTTTTATCGGTAATAAGTTTTCTTTCAACTTGTGAAGTTATGCTTGATGGTTATGTTTTAACCAAATTTCATTGAGGCAAAAATAACTGAAGTGTCAATAAATGCAAAAAGATCAAACATTATATTTTAAAGCATTACATGAAAGTTTAATTATCACTAAAGGAATGAATGTGTTAATTGATACCTAAGGAACTTGGAATAAAGGCCAGGAAATGGACTATTAAGATACTAAACTCCTTTTCTTTTAATAAGCTACGTTATAGTCTAATTATCATCATTAGCCAAAATCAAATTGTATAGGAAACATAATGGTAAGAAATGCTACATATTATATCTTACTTATGACTATATATATATACTGATCTTTCATAACTAATAAATAAATTAATAGCATTTAGTTAGATTTCGGCGGCAGTTCACTATGTATTTATCTCAAATAGTGCAACTTCGGGAATGCTAGGGATACTTCCATAATTAAGCCGTGAATTATATATATAAAAGTGCCTCTAAGCGCTTTTAAAATTCCTGTCACATTTATCATTTATATGGGAATACTCGGTATTCCTAACTAAATTAATAATAAAATCCAATTGGTAAACTACCACTAGCATTTTTATAGCTATATTTGTAAACGAGAATTTTAGAGTTGTAAATCCAGTTTTGAAAACACTCGGTAATATTCAAAAATTCCAAGTTCATGATTTACCATGGGAACGTTTATGATTCTAAAAATAAACGTTAACCACCGATATCCATTTCCCCATAAGTTCAAGGAGAAATTTCTTCTAACAGGTTAGCGTCCGTTTCCGTTCTTTGAGAGTACAAGTGCACTTTATATGGTCAAGGCCTTGGTTCATAAAAGTTTATAAATGAGGATTGATCCCGTTTAACGATTTGTCGTAATACTAAATTCGTGGGAATTCGTTATTCAACGCCAGCCGGCGAATTTTAGGGGATCCGTTAATTTTTTACCCATGTCCGACCAAGGGTTAAGGACAATGTCGTGAAGTACGCTACAGGCACATTATCACCTGAAACTGACGCTTTCATACCACTACGTTGTCCCGCATCCGGAATCCTTAGACTTTCGTCAACACGTAAGTGATGTTTTATTATAAACTTACGGCCAAATAGTGATCCGATAAAGCCCTCCTTTCATTTGTTGTGTTTAATTACGACTAGAGCAACTAATTCGATCAAATTGTTAGCAAATGACGATTAACGTAACAGATAGTAATAACCAATTTACGTTAATTTTTATTTTTTATCTAAATAAGGCCTTTGCAGAAGGTTCGATTGTACTACCTAGGTTAGTATTAATTCTAATTTATATAAGGCACAGGAGTCCCATAACGTAGTTATGGAATCAAAATTGTTTAATGTAATTCCTTTCTTTCAAAGGAGAGCAATATATTTCGTATAACTGTACATACTCGTATTCAATTTTCTTGGTCATTACAACATTGAGTATTCAACATACAGCATCTTTTATTTTGTAATTATAGACACTTATAAATTTACTAACAGATACTTTTTTTCAGGAAACTAATTTAAGTTAAGTAACACATTGTCATGTATTCGTCTAAGTCACCTGATCAAAATAGTAATCCAGTGGCGTACACTAAATCATTAATTAGTTAGTAAGTATGCCGTGATAAAATTATACCCTTTTCGGTTTGAAATAAGATTCCTTACTGTAATCTAACCGCTAAGATATTGAAGTAAGGTGGTGCGCAAAAATTATGACTTTTTCCCGATTTTTGACATTTGCAAATCGCTCCTGAATTTTAGCCAAAATCATTAACTTATTAGTTTTGATTTTTGAATAAGTAAATTTATATAAATACTATCGTATCTAGCAGCAGTATACAAGCACGGGGTGAAGGGAAGAGGAATATGACATTGAATTGAACAAGCAGTTTCGGCTCAACCTTACGCGATGACCTTACATAATCTCCTTTTAAAATATTTATTAAATGTGATTTCTACCTAATACTAACTTTTACATTTAGTTTATTAAAATGAAATACTAACAACTCATTGTTATTTTAGAAATAAAAATTTTGTAAAAAGGGGGAGTCCGTAGCGATTCGGCTGAAGGTTGACATCTGCATCGGTTCTTTTGGATTTTTTGGGCAAAATTCAATTTATTCTTGTTTCAGATGTCAGGAAGAGGTCCCTAACTATGAGAGGCTGCTGAAAAGCTAGGCATTGGAGCTCGTAGAATCAAAGACTGGTATTTTGTATTAAATAGTTACTAACAAATTTGTGTCACGTTTGGGTAAGTTCAAATTTTTATTTAACATCTGTTTTAACGTTGTCGTTATCGACGCGATCATGATCACCTAATATTGTGCCTGCTTGTACAACTATTCTGCTCCTACTTTGTTGTTTGAATTATATTTTATGGTTTATATTGAGAAAACAAGGTCGTAAATATTTGGTGACAGAATTAGCACGACGCAATTTATATTACTTCGTTATGAAAGTTACTACGAGCTTATGAATACTAAACTGGGTCACAAATTATCAATTATTTTCCATGCTACCAACTCTACCAGTTTCATGTCTGCACAGCAAATGTATTAGGGATATATTTCCTTGGTTTTTAAATTGAAGTAGGGATTTTCCAAATTCGATATTTATTTTTCTTTATAAAATTTAATTTTCGGCCTATAAATTTTAAATCTTTTATTAATATTATTTACTGTTCACATTTAATGCTATATTCTTGTCTTGTTGCACAATTACTATTATTTAAAATCGTCATTTCATATTCAGCACGTCTTTGTAGGCTTTACCTGCAACGCAGTTTAACTTACCTTTTATCAGAGTGGTTAGATCAGGAAAACCTCAATTAGAGCTTCACTCAAATTGATGTTTGTCTCATCTTAGTTGTTACCGAATACTGCTCTATTTATCTTACAGCCGATTTCGAAGCTTGCTGTACCTACAATCGTCAGCTACGTTCCACTTGGCAGACCAGGTTTAATTATTCTACTATCAAGGACATCACATCTGGAGCCTTGGTGGTTGCTGCTGGGTAACACTCAAACTGATCACATATTCTTTTGTTTAAAATTCTATTTAACGTCAATTACAGTACTTAACATTCATTTTAATTATATTTGACTTTTCAATTACTGTCAACTACTGTATTTTGCTGCTGTTATTATTAAATTGTTATTTGTTACTAGATGTTATTATTGTTGATACAACTACAATTGACTTAGCTTTATTTCTTTTGAAAGCAGCTATTTATTAAGTTCTTGAAAGCATCTTACTTTGTTAATTACTTATAAATAATTATTGAAAATCTAAAGCGTCTACACATCGTAAGCTGCTGCTAGATCTCATCTCTTCGCACTTGCCACCCCTGAGAAAAATTGAGCTTCTGGAGAACCTTCCAAGTGACTTCCTTTTATCTAGCGAAGGTGAACCTTTACACATTTTCATTTCGCTTTTAAATTGTCATCGTAACTAATTAATTTTAACAACGTTTTGTGTGTTATAAAGGTTGAACAGAGGACTGTTATTGGTAATTGGACAAACAGACACTTTGAACATGGCGATTTAAAGACTAAGCTGAGAAGCTCGCAACAATTATTGTAACGTTTCCCGCGGAAATGTGGTAATAACGCGAAACCCGATCTAATGCAATTCCGAGAATTCTACGAATTTTCTCTGTATCAGTATTTCCGGAAGTGTAATTATTAAGACTTAATTAAAGACAGAACAAACTTTAAGAAAGTGTTAAATACCGTGCGCGAGTGTATAATTTTAGTTTAAATTGCAAATGAAAAATTGCTTAATTAAAAGCTGTTATAAAACATGCTATAAGTTAATTAATAAGGAATCCACAACCTGACGCATAAATCACCGTTTACCTTTCGAAATCAAACAAAATTGTGTTAATAATTAATAATAATTAACATAAACAACAATCTCAAATGATCTAGATATTAATTAATTAGAGAAAACTAATTAAATACTATTGCGTCACGTTTTGCAAACGAGTTGGTTAGAGCATATGTATTTTTTATCTGAATTGATAAGATAGCAAACAAAGAAAACCGTCAAAATCCATGTTCGTTTAATAAAGAACGCGAGTATCAATTTAAATATAAATAAGACGCTTTCGTGAGTTGAAAACCAGTCTTCGTATGAGACTCAATACGGGACATTCCCTCTAGCATAAACCGTAAAATCTTTTCTGCAAACTCAAACCATTCTGTTATTAAATTTTACAGCGAGCTTAACGCGACGTCTTCTGGACTCGCCATGTCTGCTAAAATTTTGAATACCGTTCATATTAGCAAACCGTTAAAAAGTTCCGCATGTTAGAGATCTACATATACAGATTCTAGAACGACACTTTATTTTTGTTGCTTTGTAATAAAGACAGACCGAGTGTAGAATATTATAACCTCAGGAATCCTCGTAACTATGTGTCACTGATGGTACCACCGCCGATCCAGTAACAAAATAAGTTGCTCTGTAACTAATTGTGTGTTGTATTAATAGCGGTCGCACAACTACGCTGTGCCGAAATCATCCGTCATATGAAGCATCTCGTCATTTGCAAATAAGTTGCTAGGTATCGATCTGCCAAACATCATGACGTTTAGCGATACTGAGTGGTAAGAAAGGCCCCGCACCAGATATCTGCCACCGGAATAAATTACGTACACGGCGGCCGACGCGGCCGTGCTTAGATCTTAAAGCATATTGCCGACTCTTGCATTTAGAAATATCAGGAACGCAGACTTGACCGTGACAGAACACGCACATCAACCACTCGCTTCAACGCCACGACGATTTCAACTATTAACCGCCGTATAAATCTCATGCAGAATCTGACTTGCCATGCATACATAAATAATTGTAAATAATCTATTTATGTCTGCTGTGAGAAAACTATGTATATTTTATTTTTCATTTTTAAACTATTACAATTTTGATTTAATTTGTGTTTCAAATTCCGTTTAATTTTGTAAATAAATTATTATTGTTTCGTTTCTTTTTAATACCGCCGTAAACCGAAACGATCATCAATTAAATATTACCGAAGTTCGTTTCATGACCGAAGCCCGAGCGACGTCATTTACTCAAACGACATCCCCCAGTAAATAATTATTTTACAGGTACACCGATCACGAAACCAAACGAAGTGAGAGCCTCCCAAGTTACCCAGAACATCGTCAAGACTCGCTCCCCCCCCCCACGACTGTGATATCACCGAGTAGAACGTAAATTTTTTGTCTTCCATGTGCACATTATAACTTTGAACCTGATTTAAGGAAAGATGCCATTTAACATGATTTAAAACGGATATTAATTAAAAAATTCTTTTCATTGAAGATATCTGCTGAACCAATAACTAAACTAAACGTTTTCAAAAATATGACAAATGCGAGTCTAATTGAAATATCAGATTAAATTCAAACTTTGTATCAACTTCGAGTAAGCATTGATAAAAACGTTTTCAAAAATCTGGTCTCTGTTCTTATGGGAGAAACAAACTTGACTTTGCTAGACAATATGATAGTGCAGGCAATGTTTCAAGGTAGAAGCTTAACAATAAAGTTCGTATAAATTTACTCTCACGACACATTCTGCAGTGAAACAAACCTAACTCCATAGATGGTTCCTGTGCAAATTCAATATTTTATATTCCTAATTCCGCTTCAAAAACAATTTTATGAATATAATGCTTCGCTACTATGCGTGAATGCGTAAATTTTTTAGTGTTCTCGCAACATATTCCCCAAATACTTCATTATTGTCACTTTTACTGTTGACATCATCTGCTACGCCGAATTTTAAAATCTTGTACATTTCGTAGATTCGGTGGTATTCCTTTTGTTTTCTTCAACGAGCTACTTTCGGTGAGACAAATGAATCTGTATTTTCACTGTTATCCACTATATTGGACATGACAGGACCCTCTTCTTCAAGATCTGTAGTTTCTGCTCTTAGGTCTCCGTCTACCACTGAATACTCCTCTTCATCAAGTTCATTACTAACATTTCTACGCCATTTGCCTTCCTCCGGCGTTACAGTAATCTGCAAATAGAAAATTGTTTTAACGAAACGATTAAACATAACGATGTATTTTTTAATTTAATACTTATCTTGTGACGAGATAATGCAATGACAATATTTGAGCATAATATGGACTTATATATACAGACGTAGCCTTGATTTATATCGTTTTTGAGAATTTGTATCTAGACGATTTTATTTTCAAGCGTATTTATCTTGGAAAAAGCACAATATCGACTCAACAACAACAATCTTTTTGCATATTAAGGCTTTATCAATTTAATCTCTAGTTCTAACTGACAAACTCGAATAGAAATAAAAAAGCAGGTGGGTGGAGTAGCCTAGACGTTCATTTCTTAGATCAATGGTTGATGGACACCAACCAAAATGAGCGTCAATTTACATCTACATTAATGATATAACTGTCCCAAATTTTATTTCGTTGTCTTGATCTTTCTAGCGAACACTGGCTTACCAAACATGAATTAATGAATAGCTACAATATCGATAAGTGGAAGATATCTGCAGCTTATAGTCGATCCAATTTACTGCATGGGGGAGTTCTAATTTTAAACAAATTAGATAACCAATTTATCAACTCACTACAAACTATTAATGA
>JAHWXV010085413.1:0-14525 GCA_024586415.1 Phrixothrix hirtus
TATATTTCTGTTTAAGGTCGATGGCCTTTTATTAGCATTTCAATAAGGTTTATAGTTTACGTAAAATTGTTTATTATATAAAGCTAAAGAATAGATCACAAACTTTGTACGAATTTCAGTTCCAAGCAAAACATTTAGTTCAATGCACATTGAATAATTTTCATTTACCAATGCTCCTTAAAGTTATGTTCTGATCCTAAAATGGCTTTTACCAAGTCAGTTGGCCACTAAGCTGGGGCTGTCACATTTTCCCTTTATCTTGATTAATCGGCAGATCGATATTTATATTTTCTTTATCAAAATATATCGATACAGACGATTAATATTGCAACAAGATCGGTAAAACGTGATTAATTACTAAATTTAATTAATGAACCTGAAATTATAAATTATTATATGTATGGAATTGTATAACTCATACAAGAATCCCTTAAAGTAAAACAAAAATAACATTTTAATTAAATATTTTAGAATCAATAAAGAATTCAATCAATAATAGACCTTAATAACATATTATTGGGAATATAAGTTCATTGTCCTTTGAATATAGGTCAACAAATGTAAATAAATACAAAAACTGAACAGGTATGGCCATCTAGTGGTAAAGGTACATTTGAACAGAGCTAGAAAAAAAAATCTAATGAATTATAAATTATTTAACTTAAATTCATATAACCATCTATTGGGTAATAGCATAATTTAATAGTTATAGTGGTTTAGATAGATAGGAAACTAAAATGAGTTTACGAAATTAAAATAGATGTCATTGTAAAAACTTTCATAACAATTTAATTCTTAGAAATTATAGTTTATCAACAATTATGATAAAGCAAGGGCTATAAAAGCCTGCAACAAACACAAAACAATCAGTTTTCCCGACTCTCTTACCTGAACCATATCCTTCCAATTAAATATCCCAGTAAAATTATTTCCTCGCCATAGGTATTCATGAATGTAATATCTCAGGATGTTTTTCGGCTTTGTTAAGGCCAGGGAAACCATAAAGTCTCTGCTAAAGCTATGTTGACGTGTTCCGATAGTTATATTAGAGAATACAACAATTATAAATCATCTCTAAAGATGTACAATGACCCACGACGTTTTCCGCTACATTGTCCATTCTCATAGAGGTCTCTGAGAGGATCATGTACACAGCAAAAGGACGTTTTCCGCTATTGTGTATAGAGTTATACAATGATACAAAATGGAAAACATTTTAGATGAGTTCTAATTGAATTAATATTTCGTAACCTACAAAAGGCATAATAATAAAGAATTCCTTGCCATTTATCCCCTTATCTGAATTGCTGTTTCACAAAGACACACTTCAACACTTACCTAAATAACTCATGAACACAAATACAATCTGCAACTTTACAGTAACATCTTGTAGCATAGATTTATTATAAAGCATGAAACGCATGGTAAACTTTAGGATTTAGAAGTAAAGAATATTGTACATAGTATAGAATATAAGGACTGCACAGTATAAATAATGAACTTAATATTTAAAATACATGTATAAAACGAATCATACTTTTATTGAAGATATATTATTTAAATCTTAATACTAAATACAATATTTCAAATAAAATATAAATCGTATTATTGAATCGTAATGATACACAATTAGACTGGTGAAAAGCCTTTTAATATTACCATCGTACTCAAGGCAGATGACTATAAATTAGATATTGAACCCCTTAAGATGTTTCATGCACTATGAGCTAAAATTACCGAGCTAGTCAAGCTTCCAAATATGAACTTGACTGTCAATACTTTACGTCAGTTTCTCGAATCGATATAAAGTGCCAGAGCACCGTAAAAATTCCTTACTGTAATTGATAAATACAAGGAAGATTCTCTCTCCTATGCTAAATTGGTCATGTTATCTATGAGACAGAAACAGTTATTGATTGCGATATAATAAAACTATAATATTTCCTTGAATGTCTGAATGTCATTCTTGTAGTAGCTGGTCACCATAAAGGATTTCCTTTTCTGAAGGACGATTGATTCAGAATTCATGCTTGTAATTCTTTCCGTAAAAATTTTTCTTATCTGGGGGTTCACTCAAAATTTTAGCACAAACAGTTGTGAACGCATACCTATGACATTTAAGTAAAGTAACGTGAAACTTTATCTAGATTGTTGATTCGTTAAGTTCCTAAATACGAAATGAAGTTATCCTTTTATAATGTTCGAAATCAATTTGCGTCAAATAGTTTTGACAGTTTTTGTAAGGAAGGTGTAAAGTTATGAACAGACATGATTTCGCAAAACAAACCAAAGACGCTGTACTATAGATATCAGTAACCTGTACCATCCAATGAATTTCTGAAAATTTTATTACCTAAACGGGCATTCTGGCGTTAGCGACATTCTTGAAATCTAGGTGAAGGTTATTCATAACACTTTGTAAATGTTTATAATCTATTGGATTAATTACTTACTTAGTCGTATTAGTTACGGACATAAAAACTTTCAAAGTATTTCAATTAATAGGCCAAAGTGATGACATTCATCTTATAGGTATTCCCCTCAAAGGAATTGAGGTAGCATAACTCCACATACAGAAAGTTCACATCAGGCGCTAACTTTGAAACTGGAAAATGTTACTCATAAAGCTATTGTGATTTCTTTGAAGAGTACTATCGAATATTTTGCCTATTAACACGTACATGTAATATGGAAGTGGGTTTAATCTAACATCAGTTATTAAGATCATTCGAATTTCCTTTATTAAATTTGACAAACGCTTAATAAAATGTTAATATTTCAGGTCAATCTGCAATAGTCTTTGGAATATTTAAACATAGTTCGTGTGAAAATTCAAGTTTCTATGTAAAATTACCTGTGTAATGATTGAAGGGGACGTTGTTCAATGTCTCGTTTAACCACGTAAATTTTCTTGGAAGTTCGAACAAATATCAATAAATTCGCATATACCCTTTTACGTTGCCAGTGTTTTTAAAGATTTAAACGCATTCCAAAATTTATACATTTCTTGTTTTCTAAAACAGTTTTGGGCAGTGATTATTGTAATTTAATTCTGTATCGTGTTGCGTAATTAATTCAAGCTGTGCATGTCAAGAGCAGTATTTCGATACTTTCTTGCGTTTTAATATAATCATACTTTGAACTACAAAGAAATAATGGATATTTGAAGGTATTTCGCCCTTTAGATATAATTTTCATTGGCTTGCTGAAATTAGCTACTATTTAAAGAAATTTTTAGCAGCATTAGTGTTATTGATTGATATAATATCACGCAAGCATTTTAACCAGTTCTTGTTCAGTGAAGTAGTCTAAATATGTTTGTTCATTTATCAACATCTACTCGTATACACTGAATAAGAGGCCCGTGAAGTTATCGCGCCTACCTGTCGCACCAATGAAGATTTTTCAGCCAATCGGTAGTGCTTCGTTAGTGCTTCCTAATGCCTCATTAAAAAAATTGCCACACCAAGCGTTTTCGCAAAGACAATTTAAAGTGGCGTGCTAACATCACGCTTCGTTGAAAGCATTGAAAAAATATTTTCAGCCAATCGTTAGTGCTTCGTTAGTTCTTCTTAGTCCCTCATTCAAAAAATTTTCCACACCAAGCATTTTAGGAAAAACGACAATTCAATATGGAGTGCTAACTACACGCTTCGTTGAAAGCACTAACGGAATTATTTCAATCAATCGTTAGTGTTTCTTAGTGCGTCATTAGAAAAAGTATATCTAGGAAAGTAGATTTAGATACAAAATTACCTATTCAGTGGTCTTAGAAATATAAGAAGGCTTTGAGGGAGCTTTCTATCTATTAAAAATCTTGTGTGAGAAAACACCTGATTTTCTCGTTTTAGCTTTAAATTTAATTTTAAGTTTTAGGATGTTATTTATTCAAGTACGTTTCAGAAATATCCTTTTGAACAGCTATCCATTCAACTTACTAAGCACACCATGGATGTCCTCTTACTAATTGAATCTGACAATTTTCTCAGAGAAACGGTTAGCACATATTGGAGAACACTAAGGCCCTAAGAAATCTAGCAAGGGAAATTCGTAACAGCAATTTTCAGGGTAGTTCCAAAAGACCGAAAAATAACATACATATAGTGCCACTTCCGGTTAACCGATTTTGATAAAAATTATAACGTATCCTTTGTGCGGGCATTAGGCCTACATATGAAAGTTCACTTTTTGTTTTTGTATTATTTTTACAACAAAATCATATACACCCATATGCACTATACAATTTCTAAAAACACTAGTTTTGAACTTACGAGATCCGAAATAGTGTTTTTCATTAAAAACCAATCTATCTTAAAATTAAATTTATAATATGGATAAGTTGAATACGGCCTTGTGCCAGATTTTATGTACAGGGTGAGCGAAATTCGTTGTCTCGGCTCTACTAGAAGAAAAAGGAAAACGAGAGAAAGCATCTGAAAAGAGATACTTAGATAGGATTAAGTAAGGTCCATTTTAAGGAAAATTTGCATATTTTTTCATGTTATTAAACTCAGGTAATGACGTGATCGAATTTTTCTCCTGCAACATACGTATATTTTGGCATATTTTGAAAGAACTGATTTTCTAAAAAAATTTTGTTAATAAAATTTTTTTTATCTGTTTCCATTAAAAAATTATAAACAAATTTGTAAACAAAGGTATTGTCTAAAATTCCCAGTTGTCGTGATTTAAACAAGTTGCCTTTAGAAACGAATAGAAAAATTGCATCTGTCAATAATTAAGTTAATTGTTGACAAATATTGTTTTAGTGTTGTTTTATTTTTAAAATGTTTACGCACAACCAAAAAGTCGTCATGTTATTAATTTATGGGGAATCTTAAAACAACCATAGAAGGGCAGTTCAGTTATATGCTCAGAGATACCCTGAACGTGTTATTCCAAGGCTAAAAATATTTGCAGGATTGGAACGAAATTTACGTGCAAATAACCAGGCATTTGCTTCTCGAAAAGAAATAAATTGTTAAAAGGATCAATTCTGACAGTGCTGTTTCCCATGTTTTGCAGTATTTTGAGGACCATCCAAGGAACTCCATTCGGCAAGCCTGTCGTGAGTTAAATTTAAGATACAGTTCGGTACGAAACATTTTGAGAGAAAATGATTAACACGATTATAAACTTCACAACCTAGAACACTTATCAGATCAATATAAACAGCGAAGAACTAATTATGTTTCCAAAGTGATTGAAAACCTAGACATCAATGACAATTGGTTTTTCCAGCATGTTTTGTGGACGGACGAAAGCGGTTTTGCTATAAAGGGTAAGCCTACTAAAAAAAAAAACATATTTGGGCTACTAAAAATCCACATTTTGTCAATCCTATTGAAAATCAAGGACACTTCGGAATTAATGTTTGGTGTGGTACTATTAATGGTCATTTGATTGGTCCACCTTTTTCCAAAGGATATTTGCAATTTCTTCAAGAACAGTCTGTTGTGCTTCTCAAATATGTGCCATTACAGTTGCTAGTAAACATGTATTTCCAGCATGATGGAGCTCCACCCCGTAAAGCAAGAATTGTCCAACAATATTTAAATGAAACTTATGGACAAAATTGGATAGGTATAAATCGCGTAATTGACGCCGCTAGACTTCTTCTTGTGGGGAACTTTGAAAAATAAAGTTTACAAAACACCATCTGTTAAATTGGAACATTTAAAATGAAAAATTAGAAACTCTTGCGACAAACTATCTATAGAAATGCTGCAGTGAGAAAAGTAGGGAGGAGATTGGGTAAGTCTCAAGAAGTAGGAGGTACTAACATTGCAAATTTGTTGTAGTGATTGCCTACATACTTTGTTTCTTTCTGTGATTCTTATTGTTAAACTAATAATTAATACTAGTTAATAATATTTAATTATTGACAGATGGGACTTTGTAATTTTTTCCATAGGCTACTTGTTTAAGTCGTGACAATTACGAATTTTAGATAATATTTTTTTTACAAATTTATTTATAATTGTTTAACGGGGAAAGCTAGAAATTTTATTTACAAAATTTGTTCAGAAAATACAGCTCTATTTGAATATGCCAAAATATAGGTATGTTTCTATGAAAAACAACGATGACGTCATCACACCGTGAGTTTCCAAATATGGAAAAAAAATATGCAAATTTGACTTAAAATGAGCCTTACTCAATCCCATTTAAGAACCTCTCTTCAGATCGTTTTTCATTTTCTTGTAATAGAGCTGAAACATCGAGTTTCGCTCATCCTGTAAATTATTTTTTTATAAATATATGGGTTTACTAATAAAAGTTAAGTCAATTGAGATATTTGTCATAGAATTTTAGATATCCAGTTTTTAGTAGCAATGCGTCTTTTCGGTTCTGATATTTATAGCATATGACAGCAAGATTTTCGTTAAAATTGGATAACCGGAAGTGCTATTCTATTTATATTATTTTCGTTTTTTGCGATTTTCTCGAAAACGTTATAATAATTTTCTTTGAAGTTATTACGTTACTTAGGCCTTTGGCATCCTTTCATTGGGGATAGCTGAAGAGTTAAGCAGGGCCACTTATGGTTAGTAATTGGATGGGTGACCGTTAATGTACATCATTTATGTGTAATTATTTTTATTGTTTATTTATTTAGCCTACTTTAAACCTATTTTAAATATATGTCTAAATCCTTATCTTATTCAAGATATTTTACCACACAAATATCTTTATCTACGACTGTGAAAATAGTTGGAACTTTCATAATTGATCTTAATTCAAAAAATTAACATTTATAGGAACTGAACGAAAAATACGTGTTTTCATACTTTTATTACACTAACCGAGCACCAACAACTAGCATACAAATTTTCCTTAGTGCTTTCAATGAAGCGTGCTGTTAGCATACCATCTTGATATGGTTGTCTTTTCGAAAACTCTTGGTGCAGAAAATATTTTGAATGAGGCACTAAGAAGCACTAACGAAGCACTAACGATTGGCTGAAAAACTTTCGTTGGTGCTTTCAACGAAGCGTGAAGTTAACACGCCATTCTGAATTGTTGTTGTTTCGAAAACGCTTGGTGTCGCGAATTGTTTTAATGAGGCACTAAGAAGCACTAACGATTGGTTGAAAAAATTTCGTTATTGCTTTCAACGAAGCGCGATGTTAGCACGCCATTTGGATTGCCGTTTTTTCAAAAATGCGTGGTATGGCAAATTTTTTTAATGAGGCATTAAGAAGCACTAACGATTGACTGAAAAAACTTCGGTGGTGCATTCAACGAAGCTTGAAGTTAGCACGCCATTTTGAATGGTCGTTTTTTCGAAAACGCTTGATGTAGCAAATTTTTTTAATGAGGCACTAAGAAGCACTAACAACGCACTACGTTAGTGTCTGTGGTAGACGTGATAACTTCACAGACATTTGAATAAGTTCTTTTTACATTTTTTACTTTAAAAATTAGTACCTTTGTAATAGTGGCGCACACAATTTTGATAGATAAGCCAATTTTTGGACAAAGTTTGGCACGAATTTCAGATCACCGATTATAACCTGTTTAGGAACTTGCTTATCAACTTCATCTAAAGCACATCGTTGAAAATGAAGGGAAGTTGAATTTGTATTTATTTATTAAATAAGTTAAGTTGTCATAAAGCTTTTGAAATGATTTTAATTTCAGTAACGTCCCAAAAATAGTACTCATAAAATCCATAAGTTTGCATAAAACTGCTGTATTCATAACTTTGTTTTATTTTTAACTCTTTTATGTCACTTGCAATATATATATCCTACCTCATTTTCAATAAAATTTGCGATAATGTTGATATAAAGGATTTTAGAAATACACTAAAGCTACAAAATGAAAAATGCGATTTTATATATTAATATAATATATTATAGAACAACTCTCAAATAAATGAGCTCGAATAAGATGCATTTCAAAAAGATATTTTTTCCACGATAACATTAGCTGTAGTATTTTATTTTAATATTGATTCAGCCTTACAATGTGCATACTCATGTTTGATAATTTAATAAACCTCGTAAAACTAATAACAGCTAACTAGTTTATTTTAGTGAATTTATTTGTTGCATTTAACTTCGTTTTAGTTCACCTATTACTTTAATTTCTGAACACACTTCATACATTTTTTGCAGTTAATTGTTTTCGGTTGGGTTCTCACGCCATTATTAGATAAGTCGCTTCTTATTAGCTTCGTAAGTTATTTTTGATTCATATATGTAGTGATTTATTCGAAAGACGCTCTTGCTAAATAAGTTGTTAGTAATTTTCAATCTATAAAGTATTTACGAGTCTATTGGTTTTTGTAGCATACTTTCTTTCTCTTTTAACGATTCCTTTTTTGTGGAATTTTTGGGTTTCCTTATTATCTGTTACTTAACTTTTGGAATAACAATCCCATCATGATATACTAGCTAATTTGATTCAATTATTCGAAGCCATCGCTACTACTAAAGTTACTATATACATGCATTAGTAAATATCCTGCCAACATATTTGTACCTTCGTGTTAGCCTGGTGATCCACCATTGAATTGGCGTTTGTTGTTATTTAGTACCACTGGAATAAACAGGCTGAATTAAATATGCTATAATATAATTAGAAATAATTACGTTTTCAATGTAATCATTTATTTGAACGCGACTTTGTATAGTCCATAATTTTTTGAAAAAGAATCATATTGCGTCTAAGTTATAGAATTGAAGCTTCCCGTCGACACGTTCGCTAGTTTCTATTACTCTCTACTTTATAACCCGGTGCTCACCCTTCCAAGCAAGCGGATATAATATCTCGCATTAGGTTAATTGCGTTTTCCAAGTCCAACCTTACAGCACACCATCAAATTCAATTCGTGCTGTAATCATTTATCAATCAAACTTCAAATAATACACGGGCACTAATTAAATGTTACTAACACTACATTCTCTAGTATTCTGTCTTTCCAATTTATTCTCCGCCCTTGTAATGTGCACAACATACTTCATAAGTTGAGTTATCGAAACTGCATACACTTGTTAAGCGCTTATATTTAATTTCTATGTTCAGTAAAAGGTACAAACCCAAAGATTGAAAGTCTTGTCGCGCTTATGTTGTCATAGATAAAGTGTTTGCAAGTTTCACCTCCTTCGAACTTATTTTGTTTTATATTGTGTATACTCTTTAATGTGATAGATTGTTTTGTTTGGCCCAGCAAGGGAGACATTAGTCATTTATATTCTTAGCGTTCCTTCAATTAATGGACGAGCATGCTTAGATAACACATTGTAGTATTTGAATTTCCACCGTGATTTAACTATTATTTTTAGCTTGATCTAATTACCCCCCTTTCAAATTTTTCTTGCGCATGCAACAATTCTGGTACTCGAAGGACAGCTTCACTTTACTCTAATGACAACTAATCGTGAAAACTACAACTAAAGGGTCAGTTATATATTCTATATTCTTTATTCAAGGTAGGTAGCACATGTATGCCGTACGTGCAAGTAAAATTGTAGATACTGTTTTAACTTATTTTTGCTTCTCTGCAAACTAGATATGAAACACAATACATAAACCTAATTTAAATTTTTAACAGCAACATCCCACTAATGATATTTTACCATTATTTGCAATAATTTATTTTAGTCTTAGCTTTGTAAACTCATTATAAAGGAAAATATTACAGGTAGCTTTCTAAATTTCAATTGTAGTTTTGCTTAAATACTGGCGCACCATTTTTCTAACCATACTACAATATTTGGTTTTAGTTTAAAGGCCTCTGTACCTGATTAAATACTTAATAACATTCTCGAGTAAAATATTACTAAGTTTTGCCAATAAAATATCTATTATTATAACTTATGCAATTTTGAGTTTGACTGTATTGATTAACGTATTGTAAATTTAATTTCGCTTCCCTTTACATGAATTTTATGCTTTACATATAATTAAATATTTTCCTAACTACGTTATGCCGTAATGAATAGCAGTATTTATTTAATTACTGCGCACCATTAATATCAATAATGTTCATGCTTTCGAACTTTTGAACACATTAATTTAATTTACAGGAATGTAACTCGATATTTTTTGAATTTCCACATAAATAAATTTGTTTTCACTGTAACCTTTTTAGTTATTATTGCATTTACTTAGTTTGATACTACACTATTAATCCTACTATTATAACTTATTTAGTATTGTTCCCTTCCTTAATTTAGCTAGTTAGTTTTAATTCCATTATAGTCATTTAAGTTTGAGCTATATGATGTAATCCTTGGCATCCTATTCTTTTAATATACCTACAAACTGGCTGGCGCCTTTTATTTCTCTCATCCCTCTAGTAACTGCGAAGGTTAATAGACAGTTATGACAAAAACAGTTTATAATTTATTGAATGACACATCGCTTCTTAATGGAATTGCTACGTACTTGCAGAGCTTAGGCTCTACATAATTTTTCTTTAGCTGACTAATTGAAAGAGTTATAAATGAAACAAATCAAATAAGAACCTACCGTTCAAATTTATCATGATGAGATCAGTACAAGCCAAGAAACTTGCACAAACAGTACTTTACGTTTAACTTAGATACTAACATCAAAATAAGTTAAATAAATCTCTTAGCTAAAACAGTAACTCGTGAACCCCATGAAGTAAGTAATGCAAAATAGTGAAGTGTGTGATGTACTCTCAAAACATTAATGAGTTCTAGTGAATTCTGTGTAATAAGATGTTTGGCACAATAAGAACATTTCTGTACGTGGTGGCCCAAATTTGAGGTAATTATATGGAAAACTCTTTCACTTACAACCTAAAACTGAAATTTCTTAGATTATTTTATTAGTTATTATTTTATTTTATAAAGATGTCAAAAAATGGAACAGACATTTATACACCTTTTAATTTAGTTTTCAAATATAGTGCGATATCTTAAATTTACGCAGTGGTTTCGAAATAGTGGATAAAGTTCTATTCTTTTAAATAATGATCATAGTTGCGCTTTATATCATGTAAAAGAGAATTTTAACTATTCCTGAAAATAAATAATTTTCTGAATAATCTTCATAAACGAGTTTTCTGAATGTAGTTACTTACTGTTTATAGATAAAGGAAACGGCAGGCCCTTAAATTAATTACAAGCAGGTCAACTGTTTGTCATTTGCAGTCTAATGTTATTCAGTAATGAATAAAATAAGCTTACAATACTAATATTGTCAGTGTCAGTTCCATAAGGTACAAAACAAAATTTATAATTATGTACTTAAAATTTTTAATTGTTTCAATGCCTAATTTATTAAGGTATCAAACATATTTGATTCGATTTAGCTTGTGATAAAGATTTCTGAGATTAAACAACAGAATACGAAAATTAACTTTTAAAGCCTACAAGTGGAAGTTTTATTTATGAAATATGATGTTGTCAAATCACCTCTCCCACCTGAATACACTCCTACAGGATGATCAAAAAATGTTGAGGACAGTTTAATTTGGCGCCGTAATAAAGTATTTTAAAAGTTGATAACCCTGCCTCCTTACCTAAAATTTGTTTGCTTAACCCTTAAGTAGGTGCGCTCTAAACTACAACATAAGTAGGCGCATGGGGGTTTGCTTGACCGCCATTGTAAATGTATTATATGTCTAAATTAAATATGTTTTAATTACAATTAGTAACTCATATTTTATCCCTTAAAATTTATTTATCAAAAATTTTTAAAATATACCTATAGTAGTACTAATTTAATTAATTAAAATTTGATATACGACAAAGTGTCTAATCAGGGTCTGTGTCACATCGTGTAGTGTTTAAACAATCTTCACAAACATAATTCATATGATCAGCACACATCGGCCCCTTACATTGGAAGCAGGAACGCTTTGTTTTTACATCTCTTTTTCTAGGACAAATTATGCATCTGGGACGACTTTTTTCGTTTCTTGATGTAGTCGCTTCTTGAGAAACTTCATCTTCTACAATTTTTCTTACCTTTGCAAGGGGATATCTTGGAATATTTGTACTGGTGGAGCATCTAACGCGATGTGGTTTCACTAAAGCGATGCCAACATCATGAAGAAATTTTCTTCTAAAACTGAAATTCTGTTGTGTAACGGTAGTAGGCTTGTGGGGGTAAAATGAACCGCCACCGCTGTAAAACTTGATGTTAATCGAGAACATCCACTTTTTAAAATTTGTTATTCTATCACAGAGTTGTCAGTACAGTTTTAGGAAGGTATTAAGAGTTGCACATTGCTAACTGCTATTATTAACGGAGAAAATGAAAATGTATGTACACGGGGGTCAACCAGACCCCACACGCCTGCTTAAGGGTTAATACCATTGGGAAATTTTGTAGGAAAAGCAACAACTAAAAATTATTTAAAAAATTTTTGTTGAGCTTTAAAAGGCACCAAAATGCTAACGCGCGCTTTTCAAACTACCTTGAACCTTTTTAGAACACTTGGTGTTATCAAAATCGCTTCACTATCTATATAGCTCAAAAGCCCAAAAGTAACTAATTTATTGGAAATCAAGTAGTGTAAGACCTGCATGATAATGCCTACCGTGTGACGGTCTTGTTGAGACCAATAGATATTATTTATCTCTTATTCGGTTAATGCAGTATATCTGCATATCTATGAGAAGTGATCATTATTGTCACGTCTTTTTTCTCAAAGAAATAGAACCCGACAATCTTTGAATATGAAACCGGACACGAAGCTGTCACTCTTCAATGGTGTGAAGTTTTTTTATGTGATATATTACTAGTTAATAGTTTCGTTTAAACTGAAGTACGATTCGTTGCTCATGAATAATTTTTATTAGATGCTTGGTATCGTATTTTTAGTTTCGAAACTCTACTACAAAACTCGAAACTATCGTGCTTAGGATATATAAACAACTATATAACCTATATAACCTTATTGGGATGATATTTCATTTTACTTAAATAGATTTACTGCGAGTGCATTTCGATGAAGTGATAGTTTAGGGCTACGAATAATTGCTTTTCTTACCCATTCCTCGTTTACTGGATTGCAGACATCTCTTTTTATCGGCGGATTCTTAATTTAAATCAACTCATCGCTTTGTCACTTCCTTACTAAACCTAAATATCTATTTCGTAGTGGTAGATCCCTAACATTAAAATTATGGAGAAAACTACGTTGTATTGTAATAATTCAAGAAAATTTCACAAAATATTGTACACGAGGAATGCGTTGCTGTAGGCTTCAGTGTGCCATTATGTAAGCTGTCAAAGAGCGAATCAAAAATTCAAATCTTAGTGTTTCCAATCCTATTATCACTATTTCTGCAATTGAAATGTGTCCATTTGTTATTATTTATTGAAAACAATTAATGTCTTTGTGGCATCCGTTATATACAAAGATGATTCAATTATTTCGTATCGCTTTGAAATAAATATCAAAACCGTACGTTGCCTTGCTTACCCAAATACGGCGCATTCATAAGAACGTTTTTAATAATTCAAATAAAAACAAGCAGGTCCTATAAAATTATTACAAAAATTTACAAGTAGGGGTATTTAATTTAATTTTGGTGTTAATTGTTATAGGACATAATTTAAATACTTCTTTTACGACGAAATATCGCCATTGTTGATTGGCTGGTTTCGCAGTGTGAGTAATTAAAATTAAATTACTGTATTTTCGTGTTAAAACTTACTCACTCATAGATTTTAGGATGTTTGGCAATCAAACTGTCTCTACTTGTTACTGATACTAAGCCGGAGGGATTAAGTTCTTTAGTTCGGACAATGGATGTACTGTACCGGTAGATTATTACCTGAAAATGATCTTAATGTGCTTTACTTTATTTATTTACTTTTAAATATGTGGGTCTCACCAAAACTTTTATTTACTTTACGACATATACCTGATAAGTAAGAAAGTTTGAATTTCATATATTTTTTAAGTATCAATTTTAAAACACATATAAATATAAAAAAATGCAAAATAAATTCTTATATCTACAAAGGAATTACAACTTTACCACAAATACCGTTATCTAAACAATGACCTGTTAAGCAAGGTCCCTTTAAATACTAAAATTTGCCCAAATAGCATTTGTTTAAGCTTTTCTAAAAGTATCCAGGTGCTGGTACAAATTTTGCGATGAGTAAAATTTACAACAATTTTAACTTTAAATAAACGTTGTTAAGATTTATTTAAAAATAACTTCTTTTATAAAAAATTTATTTAGTTTTAAAACTTCAAAGGATTTTCACTTACGCTGTAATATTTTGAGTGTTGCTATTATCAGAAGATTGGATGACAGCTTATCGTCTTTCTGTCTATCTCCATTCAAACAGAATTTGATTTTACGATTTGGTTTCCATGCCAATTCTGGTTGGTAAATCTTCGATCTTCTACCTTTTCCGAGAGAAACGCGTTGTTACACAAAAACTGCCATTTTATAAAATTCTATTAAATTTTATAAATTTTCTAACGGTGACCCGAACACTTTAGTTTGCCGCTGTTATTGATCAAAAGTATTTTCAGTTACAAATATTTGGATATTTGCGCGATCAATGATATATTT
>JAHWXV010085419.1:0-10386 GCA_024586415.1 Phrixothrix hirtus
TGTGTGTGTGTGTGTGTGTGTGTGTGTGTGTGTGTGTGTGTGTGTATGTGTGATTGTGTGATTGTGTGTGTGTGTGTATGTATGTGTATGTATGTGTATGTGTGTGTTTGTATGTGTGTGATGTGCGTGTGCCTTACCGTGTACCTGTCAATGTGCTGTAGGTATTTTCGCATGGAAAGCGCGTACGAATATGTCTGTTTGTGTGTGGGTGTGTCTATGAGCGCGATGTATCTAAAACGAAAAGTCATATATAAACAGAATTTTACATTTAAGTTTACGTCCATCTGGGGAGGCAATCGCCAAAGGTTCACTAAAATTGGATGACTGAAAGTGCCACTTTACTCTTGGTATTTTTCGTTCTTCTCGATTTTCTCGAAATCGATTTTTAATTTATCGTATTTCTTAGACATTTAATATCCTTTCTTATAGTTGAGACAGTTTGTCAAAAATTTTCCGAAAAACGAGTTACCCGAAGTACCTTCACCCTTAACTCTAAATAAAATAACTATGAAACTAAAAGTCCTAGTTATATCAAAACTTGTATTTGTGATGCTACCTACCTTTGTATGTCAAATGAAAAATTTAGTTGAAACCGAATAACCGGAACTAGTAAAACGTATTGTATTTCCTAGCAACTTAATTTCGTTTTATACGAGCTAAGCGGTTTCTTTAATAAACTTTGGAAAATCGAGTAACCGAAACTACTTGAAGTATTAATTGTGAACATATTTCAAAATCTAAACATCATATAAAAATGAAACTTTATATTTAAGTTTTTTATCCTCCGCGCATGAGACGTCATGAATTTAGTTAAAATCGAAATGGGGAAGTGCCACTTGATTCTTGCGACTTTTTTCTCGAACACAGCTGTAAGACTATTTTTAACCTCGCTACGGTTATTATGTATTTAACGCTCTTTTCCTGAACCTAATGGTTTTGCTGTATAAATGCGTTGAAGCCAGTTATCACAGAAAATCTACCGAGTTAGGCAGTCTTTCGGATGTCCAGTAACTTGGATGGGCGACCATTCCAATTATCGTTCCAAAATAAACGTATATAATAATTTAATCATGTGCGGACACTATTTGCATATCTATATACGTAAGAGAAAGTCGCGTCTTGACTCACACAAGATTTGTATTTTTCCCTTTCAATAAATTTTGAAATATCTAACTGATTATTTAATTCAATTTTTATTCAATAGATGTCATTATTCCATTACATTTTGAAATAATATTTTTTATAATTTTCTATAAATATTTGGTGTAAATACTGAATATGCTTATTGAATAATTGACGTTTTTACATTTATGAGTATCGTCTAATGGCATTTTCAGAAAACTGCTGACGTATATATTTTGTTATGACATTTGATTTTAGGTAAAAGAACTGGCGTTGTAAAATATAGTACATCGAGTTTTACTAATAAAAATTTTAATAATTAAATTCAAGATAATATAGGAGAAACAATTTGGAACAATATTCTCCGGATTAGGTACGGTTTAAATTTTCCTATCCCTAAATTTCGCCTAGCCTCCTAAACAGACTATTGTAATAGTAACTACTTCCATAGGAATTGAGATTAATGTTGACAAACTGAAGCGTAAACCAATACTTTTGACCATTAGAAGTTCACATTGTTGATTGCAATTTCATTAAAAGCACCTTCATAGCAAGAACAGACTTCCTCTAATTAGGGTGTCCTAACTAAGTTAGAAAAAACCATTTGAATCGATTA
Organism: Phrixothrix hirtus; assembly: GCA_024586415.1. Lineage (NCBI taxonomy): Eukaryota > Metazoa > Arthropoda > Insecta > Coleoptera > Phengodidae > Phrixothrix > Phrixothrix hirtus. The sequence continues at coordinate 1,739 of JAHWXV010085419.1, forward strand.
CAACAGGTCGAAACATTGCTAAAACATGCAATAATTAGATGTAGTAGACATACGGTTGACTTAGTGAAGATGGGCGGTTCAGTTGACCTGTTGATTGCTTTACACTTTGTATTCTGTGACCTGGAAACCAATAATTGATGTTTAATTTTATTATATATTGCAGCTAATGTATTTGCGCTCGCGCCTTTGCCGTATAAAAATTTATGCTTTGTAGTGAACAAACGCACTAATTAATTAAATTAAAACAAAGAATAAAGCACTTATTTAAGATATTCTCTGCATATTGTGCTTCACTAATATTAAACATAATTCGTTTTCCAAATACAAAGTTAACTATCTAATAATTAGGTAACCTATCAAATATATGAGAAATTACAAGCAAGCTATATGGATGTTAATAATAATTATGTAAACAATTCTCTGGAAATTATAGAATCGCATGGCCTTAAACAAATAACTGATTCACCCACACGTGTCACTTCTAATACCGAATTATTAACTGATCATATACTCACACTAAACTCTACTACTGTTGATGATATTAAACTAACACTTACACATCGAATATGAGATGACTGCCTCATTAGTTGCTGTATTAATTTAGACGCTGATCAAGGATTTCCTACAAAATCTATAAAAATACGAACCTTAAAAATATCAAAATTGACCAATTTTTGGCAGATCTCGCTTCCATTCCGTGGGAATGCATATATGATATTCAACACATTGATGGCAAAGTTGAGTTTCTGATGTAAATCTAATTAATCTTCATGCCCCTTTAGTAAATAACAAAATTACTAGACGACCTTCGCCGTGGTTAACATACAATATTAAAATTATTATGTCCTTGCGTAACAAAGCCTTTAATCAAGCGAAAAGAACTAAAATAATTGCTCATTGTAACTATTACAAAATATTACGAAATCACACATCAGCTGCAATTAAAAGAGAAAAGAAAGCCTATTTGGTATTTAGATTGAGAAACGCTACTCAGAAGTCAACCTGGTCCGAATTAAAGCGTCCTGAAATTAGTAGAGTCAAGCCATACGAGTTACCTTCAACTTTTCAAAATGCTACTGAAATTAATTACCATTTCATTGACTCCGTACAAACCATAAAAAGTGTTCATTTTGAAAGATTAAAAAATCATTATAGTCTTAATATCGATGAAAATATCAAAACCACACTCTCGTTCAAAACTGTAAGCAAAACTGCGGTGTTTGATATTATCAACGGAATTGAAACAAAAGTAGTTGGGGATGATGGAATAGGCATTGATTTAATCAAACTTTCTTACACAGTTATATTACCGCATATTACGCATATTAATTTTTGTTTAATTCATGGTGTATTTCCATTGGTTTGGAAGTAAGCTCTATTAACTCCCGTACCTAAAAAATCAGTTCCTGTAAGCTTATCGGATCCTAGACTAATTAGCATTCTACCTGCTTTGTCTATCGTTATCAAACGAATCGTAAATATTTAGTTATTACAGCACTCGCATCATACTAATATTTTTCCAATGCAATCTGGGCTCAGAACAGGCCACAGTTGCATCACGGCTTTACTTAACATAACGTATGATATTTTTAGTTCAATAGACGGTAGCAATATGGTTATTATGGATTTACTCGATTATACTAATGCTTTTGATATGATAAATCACGAAGTTTTAATTTCAATTCTTCATCATATTGGTATCGAAAAAAAGCTAAATACTTATTTCAAAATTATCTTGCTAATCGAACACAACGAGTAAAATTGAATAACGATCTTTCTCAAAGTCGAGGTGTGAATTGTGGCGTACCACAGGGTTCGATTCTGGGTCTTACCTTATATGCTATTTATACTTCTAACTTTTACAGAGTAATCAAGCATTCCAAATTTCATTTTTACGTAGACGACACAAAACTCTTTTTCGATCCTGATAATGTTGAATTTGCTTAACAATGTGTTAATGAAGATTTGAAAAAACTAGTGTCATTTTCAGAAGACCATTATTTAAAAATCAACAGTAGCAAATCAAATATTGTGGTTTTTAGAAATCGTAGACTCAGGACACATATCGCATCTGAACTTAAAATATAGTTGTGTGGAGCGTGTAAAAAGTTTAGGACTTCATATTGATAGTAATCTACGTTTTAAGAAGCATGTAAGTAAATTAATTCAGCAAGCATTTTGCAATCTTAAAATTTTATATAGTAATAAAGATATCTCCAATAAAAATTTAAAAATTCAATTATGCGATTCACTAGTACTCACACGTTTTAAATATTGTAATCAGATATACAGCAACTGCTTAGATACCGCAGATATTAATAGAATTCGGAGAGTACAAAATTCATGCCTACGATTTATTCATGGTATTAAAAGGAGAGAAGCTATATCCCATAAACTTGTAGAAATACATTGGTTAAATATGAAAAACAAGAGAGTTCTTCACGAGGCTATCCTTTATTTTAATATTATCAACAAAGGGATGCCGACGTACCTTGACTCGCGTTTAAAATTTTGCACTGGTGTTCACACTCTAAATCTTAGATTTAAAGGTCTGTGAACTCGTCCAATTCACATAACACTTTGTATCGAAGATCGTTTTCCTTTAATGTTACAAAGTTATTTAATAGTAGACTTTGTGATTTCAGTGCAGCCTCTGTGAATTTTTTTAAGAATAAAATTAAATCAGCACTACAGCTAAAACAATAAAGGAAACAATAAAACATTTTTTTCTGTAAAATACTAATATTTTTCTTCCTTTTTCAATTATCAAACTTTCTCTAGGGTGTTATCATAGTCTATCACAATCTTATGGCATGCAGAGTAGAACGGTGGTTTATAAACAACTGATTGCATACCATATAGCCTCATTTTGAGATACGTACATTCATTTAAATTTTTTTTTTAATTCTTTAATTATCTAATTATTTATTTACCTTGTATCATATTTGTGGCTATTAAACTATATTATATTTAAATTATACACTACTTTCAATGAAAAATTGTTGCTCTCATGTAATGTTTTTATACAAGCAAAATTGTTTATTTTACATAACAAAAAATGTTCACTTAGCTTAATCCATTAATTTTTGTAATTACATAAGTTAATTTAACGAGAAAACAAGTTCAGATAAATATTCGATTAATTAAAGGTCAGTTATTAAAAAGTTCATTAACAATCAAAAGAGGCAACTAATTAATGAATCAATTACTAGAAAGCACATCTAAATTCCAAAGAATTGTCGAGTGGAGGACGTCGAAGTACTATATAAGATGGGCCAAATTCAACGCCAAGTATCGAGCTAGATTGGTGTAATAATTAACACTACGGTCTAGTGTAAGGGATATCCTGGGATCAATCCCCGCTACCGCATGCTTTGCTTTAGACTTTGATTCATTTACTGAGCCAACAGAGACATTCCGGTACATTATTGTTTCCTACGCGGGTTTTAACTGCAATAATTAATTAAAATGTGTGGAGTGGATGGAATAAAATAAGCAAGAGACGCATTTTGAAAGTGCTAATTGTTTGCGTTTGGGAACTGTTGACCCTGTTAAAATAAACAAATACGTCCCCTTCCATTACAGTACTCGTAAAGTTATCTTGATTTTGATCTTATGTGGGCACTCAGACTCTCTGAAATCAGACTAATAATTAATCAGAAGTTGTAATTTAATACATAAACTTAAATAATCAATAATCGAAATAAAAACAATTAGTACAAATTTAGCTAGGAATTATTTCTTATTTGTTTTTAATTCGGTTGAGGAAAATTTTAAGTTAAAAGTGTATTAAACACAAATTTAAGAATTTGCACTTATTCTGATTGAGTTTACGTAAACTAATTAAATTATTAATTTACTTGCCTGTTATTGCTGGTTCATTTAATTTTTCGTCTTGTTGAACATGTCTTCTTGTCTATCAGTCCTTGGAATTCCATTTTCGAAGACGCTGAACTTGATTAATTTGGTGAATTCAACGTTCTAACAACATGCTGATCTTGTAAGATTATTTATCAGTTCGAAAACTTAAGGCGCTGCTTATACACTCCTGTATAAATGAAAAATAACTTTGATGATCAATTTGTGAGAACTTATGAACACAGTACTGTTACACCAATGCTGCACTATAAAAACTCTTTCACATCTGTTTTAGGTGTTTTCATAACTTTTCTTGTGTTGGCATGGCAATTCCTACATCTTAGGCTTTGGCAAATTGGATATTGATATTTTGAAGATGATCTTCTACTCTGTCTAGTTTACGGGCTATTGAATTTTCCTTGCTGCTATGCTTTATGAGCTAATATACTTTACTGCAATCGCCTTGGTTGCTAAGCGCTGTTGTTTACATAATTTATATCGATGTTACGCCCTTTTTACCTATCTTCGGCTCTTTATTGTCCATAAAGCTTTTCTAACTCTTATTTATAGGTAATGCTTTCAAATGATAACTTAGGCAACCCTAAAATAAGTTTCTCATGGAAATAAATTGCACGTTGTTAAAATTCTGTGATTTTAAATAATTAAAATGGGAGGGACTCAATAAAAGTTTTACTAATTTCTATCTTCGAATACTTTCCCAAACCTATCCTTGCCTGTACCTATCCTTAGTTCTCACTCTTGGTTAAAACGGGGATTCAATTAATCCTATAGCTTTCCACATCTATATTAGGTAATTAAAATAACATTTATATTTTAATTCACTTTCCAACTACAAGTACCAGGTCGCCATAATTCAAGTAAGAAGAATAGGACACCATAACACGCCATTAGAATCGCCGTCTGGGTACATCATGCATAAATTATTTATATTAGAAATAGATATGAATAAATATTTTCCGTATACATTATGTGAGTACATGAGTATTGCCAATATTGTAAGAGATGAGGTTAATTTGCTTTTGTAGTATTTCCTGAACCCTTTGGTACCAAGTGAAAAGTAACAAAGAGTCGTTCTGGGAGCTTACTTCAACACTACCTTTTAAAGTGGACTGCGCGTCCTAGAAATGTGCATAGAGAATGCTTATTCATTCGTCTGGGAATTAAATTAATATCGACTGTTGGGTTATTCCCCAAGTTAGAGGCAACAAATTATTAACTGAAACATTGATTGAAACATTAGATATAATGCAAAGAGCGTATCGAACGCAATTAAATCCTAAGAAAGTGCACAAAGTACGGTGTTCCAGTTTAATGCCAAATTATAGTGAATATCATTAACCCCCTTTGTTAATTCAAAAGGCCCGACGTGTAAGGAGTGGAGTCGCGATGGTGAAACGCGAAATATGTGTGCATTCAGTACTTGACCATGACTCTCCTCGCTGCAATTTGACACTAAATAATTTGTATACCTATATATAATAAATTTACTTTACTATTACTGTATGAGTATATAAAGTGCATTAGTGCATATAATTTATAGTTGCGGCGTGGGTAACCATTTGCTAAGCTATAAAGTTATATGCCTGTAGGTATAGAGAGTTCAACTTTTATAGAATAATGCTAGACATGACTGGAGTAACTGAAATTATAGCTATTTTTATAGTACATAGACTAAATACATCAACGATATGCTGTACAATCTAAGCTAGGAACTGTATTTATCCCCTAACCTACTTTGCTAAAAACTCTCAACACGACACTTATGATAATTGTAGCCACAGTGGGAGTCCAAAATTGGATAAGACTAACCCACCTGAGCACAACTGCACGGGGCCCATGAAAATGATATATGAGAAGGCTGTATGGGAAGAAACGAGAGATTCTGTATTAGATGAGGGAGAAGAAGGTGAATATCGTATGTAAGTAAAACAAAGTTCTTACAGATATGGCCTAGCGAATGTATTTAGTGTGAAGGTGGGATTCAGAAGGGAAATTCTGCATGTGCAGTAGTAGGGTATTACGGGGATTCAAGAATAGATAAAATTGGCGAGAGGTTGATTAGTGTTTGTATAGGGTATAGAGTATAGGTTTTCGTGTTTCGAATACATGACTCAATCATAAAAGATTCATCTGTTTACGTGCCAAGTAGGGAGATCAAGGGTCATGACTGATTTGCTTATTCATGAAGGACTGCACAAATTGGTAAGAGGCACCATAATGATTAGAACCTCGAAGTCTGGAATGGATCACAATCTTACAGATTCCAAAATTGAGCTTGATATGAAGTGGGTGTACAAGATAAAGGAACACCAGGAAGTAAATAGCAGAAGATGATTGTGAGGGATCAGTATGTATAATAACTAGAAAAAGTCTTCCTGATAAAGCAATTAGAATGGAAAGGTGAAGTTTAACAGGATAATTTTGTGAATGCGTGGAAAAGTTGAAAAATATCATGTTTGAGTGCACTATAAAAGTATGAAGTGAGCTATAATTGGATAGGTAAAAAAGATGAGGGATGGAATGAATCTGGGAAATCAGTAGTAAACAAGTAGAAAGAAGTATATAAGAAGATAACCGCGAACAAATACTGAAGCTATAGAAGGTATACCAAGGGAAAAAGAAAAATGCTAAACACACTTTGAGGGAAAGTAAAGAGTACTTGGTGGTATACAAAGGTTTAAAGAATGGAAAGTAATCTACGTGGTAAATTATTTTGAAGGGAGGGTGAATACAAATCAGGGTGTAAGCAAAGGAAAGAATGGGACATTGAACGTTAATAATGGAATGGAATTGGACGAACAAAACGTGAGAGAACTAGAGAAAATATTTTCAAAGATTAAATATAAACGTAAGTGAAGATGGAATTAATCAAATTCAAGAAAATGAGAAAGATGTGGATACACGTATAAATGTAGTACAGAACGGTTTGTGAGTGCTCAAGAATGGAAAAGCCGCATGAGTAGTTGGAACTATGATTGAAGTGCTAAAGTACGGCTAGTTGCATCTAGATGAATGCCAACGTGATTTGTTTAATTTCTGCGTAAAATTAGAAAAGGTCCCTGAAGATTGGAAAAATGTGGCTGTGTGAAGTTAGCCCCCCCCCCTTTTTGATAAAGTTAAAGTTTTTGCTTTGTAAACGTTTGCCCATCGTTTACCCACAAATTTCCCTTTAGAATTCTCGTTTGCCCCTGTCTAGTTTAAAAAATATAAGCAATTTAAGTCTGGGGGGGGGGGCTAACTTCACACCAGCGTGCCCCTTTCCGCAAAAGTTACATTCCTTTTATGTAAACGTTTGCCCATCGTTTGCCCCTGTCTAGTTTAAAAAATATAAACAATTTAAGTCTGGGGAGGCTAACTTCACTCTAGCCCCCCCACCTTATCTCAAAGTTACATTTATTTATTGTAAACGTTTGTTGATCGTTTGCTCACGAATGCCCCTTTGAAATTTTCGTTTTCCTCCATCTAGTTTAAAATATCTAAGCAATATAATTCTGGAGGCGAAATTCATACTAACCGCCATCCAACCTTATTGCAAAATGTAAATAGTTTATATTGTAAACGTTTGAGATTTACAGTTTCATGTATGCCCTTTTAGAATTTTCGTTTGCCTCCGTCTAATTTAGAAAATATGACCAATCCAAATCTGGGGGAGATGCTAATTCCACAATAGCTCTCCTACCGGTTATTGCAAATTATATATAAATGTTTCTTAATGTAAACATTTGCTAACGAATGCCCTTTAGAAAGTTTCTTATAGTTGCCTTATGATATGGAATTAAACACGCAGTTCCATACTTCGTTGTTCAATTGCGAATGAGATGTTTATGTATATATACGAGGATTGTACAGTATTTACAGCATCTAACATATGAAACAACATGAACGTACTCAAATCCCAATAAAATGCTACATTCGCGTGGACATATCTCATACGATAAAAATTTTAACGAGATGGAAGTGTTTTAGTGAAAAGTTCCGCGCACTAAGGATTTTTACGTTAGGTGTGTTGGTCTGATGATAACGTGCAGATGTCAATCAGAGTTTAAGCAAGTGATGTCGGCTATCCTTATAGTTAACTTAAGTGATTGTGGTGATAATGGAACTGATTGTAATAAAAAGAAAACGTTTCTCTTAAATCCAATTCAAACGTTCTCTATAGATTTGTGCGAAGGTGACCATAGTATAAATAATAGTATACAAATCACCGAAGATTTGACTACATTTGTCCGAAGATAACAAAAATATATATTATCACGCTAAATTAAAAGCTGACAAAAGGCGTACATTAATGCGCCCCAATACTTATTATGCTCCAGAATTAGCAAAACCTTTCATGCGATTATGCCATTATGTTTTGTGGACAACTATAATGCATGCATACAGTAAGGTTAACTATAGTGTAGCATCCTCAGCAAGATCTGATTCATATTTGAAAGAAGTCAAGAACATTATACTGCGTGTTGACGGTAAATCACTTAGGATAGATAAATTTATTATAAAACACATTCATTCTAGCATATAAACATGTAAAGTTCATTGTCCTGCCTATAATTTTCAACTAAATTCGCGTGAAGCTTCATCGGATACATATAAAGGTACTAAACGTTCAGTTAATCCTAGGACTGCAATAAAAGCAGTCAAATTATCTGGAAATTGTAGTGATAGTTCAGAATCTTCAGAGCAGCATTTACAAGAGCAAGAAAATTGGCGCGGGAAAAATAAAACAACACAAGCTAGTGAAAATTACCGAATTAGTTTGCCTAAAAGGG
>JAHWXV010085422.1:0-12548 GCA_024586415.1 Phrixothrix hirtus
TTCGGCAGTGTGACAAAGATAGAAACCCTGAGCATTCGATAATTTAAGAGTCTAAAATCATAAACCGGGAAAATAAAAACAAATGCTAGTAGCCGCGTACAGAAAAATAGAGTATAGGTAGCGAATCTGTTACAAATAAAATTAAGGTTTGTTCGCGAAGTAAAACGTATACAATTGTTGAAATCAGAAAAGTGCGGAAAAAGTCAAAGATTTCAAAATTAAATATAATATTTATCGACAAGATAAGTTCAAAAATAACACGATTTTCAAAATTCTTGTTAACTTTTTAGATAGACATCCAGTATCAAAATTAAACTTTTAGGATTAAGAATAAACAATAAATATTGATAAAAATTCAAATCTCAAAAATAACATATTATATGCAGTCGTTAAAAGTTTTACTGAATTTTATTTGATGTAATTAAGCGAAAGATTATTTCGAACTGTTCATCCTAGCATACTGTTTGGAGAGGTACGAAGAAAAATAAACCGATTATGTGCTTATCTTAGCCTCTTTCCTTTATGCATTATTGTGTCGTGATTGATTCTTTTCGGGTCAACTACGGTTACTGTTACCGGAATTTTCTGCGAGGCCTTAGACGTGAGAAGTATAGTATTTGTAAGTATTTGTAAGTTCAACATTAATCGTCGAATTAATTTGCGACGTTTTCATCCTTGTACGTCCATATTTATAAAGTGCGTGGCGCCAATTTCTTTTTCTTTCTTTAATCATTTTAGGTTATTGACAACGTGAGTTCGTACCGGTTTCGGACCTGTCGACGCTTATCAGCACCGACTCCGGTATTCCTCCAGCGATACGGGAAGCGAAGCTCGCGCACAATAATCTTGATATTTCTTCGGTAGTTGCATCGATCATTTCGTTTTTTTATGCAGCTATAACCCACCCCCTAGCCTCCGCGGTACTAGGGCCAGCGGGTCATTTCTTTTTATTTTGTCGCGTGGCGGGATCCTTCCGTGGAAGGCCAATGGCGGTCATTTATCCATCTTTTACGTGACAACGTGAGTAAACTAGTAGTACCCAAATATTTTTGCGAGCTGAAATTTCGGGATTATTTACTTGCGCATACATTATCCAAAAATGATGTGCATATCATCAATTGGATTTATGTTTCTGCTAACTAGAGTAGATGATTTATAATATTCAAAAACAATTTTTTCCGAATATTATTTCGAGTCAATGTAAATTTAAATTTAAATAAGATTAAAATCAAGATTTTGCAAACTAATAAAAGGAATATGGTGTGAAACAACACACGACTTTTTCTTACGTATTATAGATATACAAATAATGCCCAGAAATGATTACGCTATTATTGATGTTTATTTTGGATACGACAATTACAACGCTCGTCTCCAAGTTGCTCGGTACGCAAAATGTTCGGAGATTTTCCTCTACAACTCACTTTAACGAATTTTCTCATGGAAACCTATTAGTTCGCTCAAAAGGGAATCGTACGTGTAAGAAATGTGGCACATATTAAAACATCATTAGAGCTGTTTTCGAGAAAATTGCAAAATATTGAAAAATTACCAGAATAAAGGGCACCTTTGATGATACAGTTTTAACTTAGGGCGTGCTAGGATAGTACTAAATATAAATATAAAGTATCTTGTTTCTACGAGGCTTTGTTTTTAAGATATGTCGTTCGGAATTAACAGTTCAGGTGTTTCCGGTTACTCGATTTTGGGAAATTCATTAGAAAACCGCTTGTTCGTATAAAACAGAATTAAGTAGATAAGAAATAATTTAAGCCCAAAAAAATCGTTAGAGACAATTTCAAGAAGTCGCGAAAAACTAAAAATTCGAAAATATCTCAATATGACAGAAATCAAGCAGGTGTAACTCAGTGCCCAAGCATTGTGGGACATTTTTATATAAGTATGTTTCCTTACTTTTAGTAAGCCGGCAGTATATATCCAGCCAATATTTTTGTTACACTCTGTACAATTCTATCTAAAATGTTTGGAAACGAGCGCGTCATCATAGATGCAGTGAATATCCCCGATTTTAGTACATTCGCCATGTTAGAGTCACGTGTATATAAAAAAAACTTAAAACGAAATGTTTAGCTGTTCTGTTATTTCAGGGGCCCTCAAACAGTCCTTTAGAATTTTGTTACGGTTTTTTTAAACGACAAAGAATTTTTTGAAAAGAATCTTTTTTCTCAATTTAGAACTACGCACGTGGGAGTGGCGGTACACTAACCTAAATATTCATTAGTTAATAATACGTATGTTCACTGTTTGCATTAATGCCTTCTTGTAAGTGTGCTGGCATACTTCTTACTAGAGGTAAAAAACAAATTTCTCAAATTACTTCGCATAGTTGTGGGACAGTTCACTGTTGAATTCTATGCCCGTGAATACCCTTCCAGTACCAGACCATTGTTCTCATAGATTTTCTATGGGGTGCAAGTCCGGAAATTTGGCCAGCTAAGAAATGGCATGGCTTTTAGGAGAATTTTCAATCCATCCCCACATTACTCTAGCAGTATGTACAAGCGAATTCTCTTGTACTAGTAAAATTTGATCGAGCTCTTCCTCTGGATATACTATTCGGATAGACGGCAAAAATGATCTTCCAACAATTCTATACATCGTTGGGCAGTAAACTGGAATGTACTCACTTGCATAAATTGACTGGTTCCTATGTTTATCCAACTACATCGGATCATGGAAATCGGTTCATAAACTTCTTGTTCTCAAGTATGTATAAAATCATACTGAGTAATTTTAAGAGACCCAATTTCATTGGGGCATCTTTATAAGAAGAAAACTTTTATCATAAGTAAAAGCAATGGTATCTGCATAAATTTTGCTGTCAGAATTGAAGACACCGTCGTTTATGGCCTTCGGTTAATAATAACTATTTAGCTGGAGTTATACAGTGCAACTCCGCTTCCACTAAACGGCCCCCGATAGTTTACAAGGAGTTTAATACTGCTAAAAGCTATTAGCAATATTGTAAAAAAAACCTACGACGATTTGCACTTGCTCTATGGTTCTAATTGCTGTTGTGAACGGGGTGTGCTTCCAACAGCCTTAATTACCTCATCTTGAGCAGCCGTAGTTGTTCTAATTCAACTAGGTTACCTTGTGTATAAATTTTCACCCCCATCCCCGCCTATAACACTGGCTAATACTGAGCCAGTTGAAACAATATTAAACTTGTTTCTTCTGATATTAAATTAATTGTTAAATGTTAATTAAATAGATATGTCAAAATGGCCTAGTAATTTACAAAAGGCATCAAAAGTATTCATCAACTTACGGACAATTCAACTGGCTTGGATATTCTCCATTCTAATTGCCTGTAGGACACAATTGACCCTACTTTTTAGAGCAAACAATATGCTTGACCACGTCTCCGCATAATTATTAAATAAAATCTTTGTTTCTGGCATAGCAACGGAAGATACCTAAACAAAACAAAAGCGCAACACAAAATGCGCATCGGTGTCTTTCAAATAGCTATTGAATAATTAGAATTCCCCATAATATTGAATAATATTTAATTACGCAATCTACAGCGACTATTATGCACGGCATCAATTTGGGTAACAAGGACTTCAGTATTTATTGATTTAGCAATTGTGGATTCCAAGTTAATCAATGCGTAAGTTTCTTCTTTTGAATGACATTTGGAGTTCCGACAACGCAGTTTTCATACCTCCGTCGACATTGTATCTTGACGGGAGAGTCTTTTGATGATATTTACTGGATTCGTTATTATATTTGTTTTGATCGTCAGAGTAGATTTATTTATTACTTGATGTTTTATAATATAGAGTGTAACACAAATATGGGGTAAAATCAATAAAGCTGTAATTGTTTGTTTCTTCAAGAAATGGTCGACACGTAGATTTTTGGTTTTAATTGCGTATTTTACACACACGCAGCAAGCATTTATACAGTGTGTCGCTCATCGTGATAAAGACGTCATCAATATCTTATTAAAATGAAATCTACAAAATTTTTTAGCGCAGTAGGCGGCCCTCAATTTTATAAATGCAACGATATATAATCTGTTAAGTCTGTCTCAACTAGTATTTGCGAAATTGGAGTTAAAAGCAGTTGTACCTAGCGCAAACATGTTGAGTTTAATATTTTAGAAACACAATTATCATGGTAATTATTTTGTACGCTACAGCGAAAAAGTTGTAGCCATCTACATGATAGCATTCACAGAAATCAATCCAATTCTTCATTGGATCTCTAATTTCGCACTATCGAGTTATGTTCGGTATTATTATTTATTAGTTACGTCAAACTTCTAGTTATTTAGGGCAGGATTTAAATTTATCGTTTCACGAAAGGTGTCAAATTGCGTACTTAAATACTTAAATACGTGACCGTGAAATTTGATTATTTTGTGTTATAATATCTTAGAATTAATTGAAACCGAGCGCATGGAAATTCTTATGGCTATGGCGATCGTCAACGTACTGACGCAGAGGTGCGGCTGTTGCTTCTTGAAAGTCATCCTGATAGAAACGACGTTGCTAAGTATACAATATACAAAATCGAGAATAAATACATGGAAATGGTACACGTAAGAAGTAAACCAAAAAACGGACGCTAAAATATAAAGAAGACATACGAATGGATCTAATAGCTTCTGATTAAGTGAATCCCCGTTCTGCGGCCAGAAATGTATGCAAGCAATATTTCTCATGCGTAAACAAAATTCCATACTTTCAAAATAACTATGGTTCCTGAGTTAAATGAGAAAAATTTGGCTGTCTCATGTAATTTTGTGTACAATTTCAAGATATTGTTAACCGAAATTCAGAAGTTGTAGGAAATATTATATTTCCTGACGAATCCACGTTTTTGCTACATGGATCTGTCAATAAACAAAATGTGATGCATTGGTCTAGTCAATATGCATATTGGATGGAAGAGGTTCATGCACAGCATTCATAGAAGATAAACGTTTAAGCAGGAATGCTTGCGGATCGTATTTGAGGAACTTTCTTCTTTAATAGTAACCTTAATGGAATTGCCTACTTCAAATTTCTTCAATTTGAGTTCATTTCTACATTGGCTACATTACATTCTAATAAAAATGATGATTATCTACCCGGTGAAGGGATGTGGTGCCAACAAGATGCAGCTCCACCCTACTATTCCCTTCAAGTTTGGTAATATTTAAATATTGTCTTTCCAAGCAGGTGAATTGGACGGAAATGTTTAATTGAATTTATAAACTAAATTATACAAATATATATTATAAAGCATATAGAAACGTAATAAATACTTAAACTATTAATAAGAGTATATTATGATACAAGTGTATAAGTCAGCCTTTAAAGCACTCCTAGGGGTTTAAGGGTAGGACACATAACGGAGTGACATTCACGTTGCAAGTGCTTTAAAGGCACTTATACACACACGTGTATCATACGCTATTTTTATAATACCTGCATAATTACTTGCAAAATCAGAGAAATAAAACTAAGCGCTAATATTAAATTAAGATCACTATTTATGTCAAACAGGCGACCTGATATTCTCACAAATCGTAGTATGTAGACAGCAGTTGTTGTTTATAAGCTTGTTGACAGCATTTAAAAATGATTACAAATAATTTAAAAGTTTCGTTTGCAATCATATTTCAATAATCAAAATCTTATATTTATCATTTATACGAAATATTTCCGCTTTTCTAGTATTTAATTTACCTATGTATATTAACTATTTGAATTAAACTGGCTGTAATCTAATCGACCAATATTACAAGTAAAATAATCATAATTTTTGGCAGTCGGTTTATTTACTCGTAAATAAAATTTTCTTTATATTCTAACCAACACATTAATGTAATTAGACGTGTAAAATAAATCCACGTATGTCATACACTATGTTTTATTATACTATTATTATTATTATACTTGCAAAATAAGAGAAATAAAATTAAATATTAAAGTGACATCAAAATCACATTTTATTTAAAACAGGCAGATTACGTGATATTTTCTGAAATAGCATGTCGATAGCAACGAGTAAATAGATGGTTATTAAAGCCGTTGCTTAGTAACCTTTAAAACACGGCGTGTTTTAAAGGCTGTTTTATGCACGCTGCTAATGCTTGTAAACAATGATTATAATGCAGGTATAATAAAAAGAAATTTAAATAAGAGGTGGGAAATGATTTTACGTACAGCGAATTATGTCCATGTTTGAACAAGAAGTTTATTGTCGAAGTTTTAAATTTGCAATCGTTACTATTGTATGACTAATTAGAAAAGTAATAAGAGTAAAAGTTACTCACTTCCATTTGTATAATCCACCTAAATTAACTTCTTGTTCTTGTTTTATGATAGGAATGTAATCTGTTGCCGGCTTTGTAGAAACTGCTAGCGCTACAGCTAATGTTCCAAATCCTATAATCTGAAACATAAAAAGTCCTTATTAGGTGCTTAATATATATTTAATTTTATAATTTATTTGCAATTTTTACACTATTGTGCATGGTGTAGTTATTAAAGTATTTTCTGTATATTGTTTGCTACTTACTTTCTCCTGTTGGCTTAGACTTAATTAAATGTAATGCGCATATATTATTTTTGAATATACGAATAAAAGTATGCAAATTACTCAAAAATTAATATTAGTAATAAATCGTAGGAACGTTAGTTTTTAAAACATGGCATTCACTAAATTATACTCTAGTTTCGGGTCATTCGCCGATCTGTTCCCGCACGTGTCTGACTGCTGTCAATACCTTGGATCTCAAATAGAATATTCTTTCTGTTACAGTGATTCCAGTGTTTGAGAAATTTTGGATCCACTGCAATTATATTGAACATTGCAACCAGGCAATATGGGTGTTTCTTGAAATAAAGTGGTCGGGTAACTTGCCATTCGAAACATCCATTGCAAACATAAAACCCCACGGTAGCTCATGAGTGCGCTAGTTAGGCATGGATGAAGTTAGTCTGCATATAAATGTCGAGCTGTGCTTTGACTTTTAGTGCCTGTCCATTATCTTAAAAAATTCGAGAGCTTCGGATCCAAACAAAATGAGTCACTACATCAAACTGTGAATTGTGCACAAAAATGAAGCTCTTCTTGACTATATTCCAGTTATTTAGTAGCTCCAAAATGACAATTCGGTTTGTGTATATATTTGTGTATATATTCACTCAAGTGGAAATGCTCTTCATCTCACATAACCAAATTGTCGATAGGCCCAGCTCTTCTTCCAACATCCCTTGCAAGTGTTTGAATTATTCTGGTGATTCAGAGTACTTGTTCGGACGAAGTTGTTGGACAATCTGTATCAAGCAATTTCGTTAAACTGTTCGATATCTCCAATGCTGCTGTATGACGTCTAGCTGACTGTTGTGGACTTCAAACTATTGCTTATCTTACGCATTCAATATTCATATAATTACGAATATGTTCTTTCTAAGGAACTACAATAAGCAATTTTCAAGATATCAGCGCTCTGAAATTTATAGAACCCTGCCAAGTTGTGCTCGTTTATTTAAGTCCCTGTGAAAAGTGTTTATTTTAAGAATAGATATAAACTGATAATTCTTTCGTTTAACATAAAATTACTTCCTTCGATATTTTTTTAGCTTTAATTTAGAATTAAACACAGGTATGTTTGAATTTTTCTTCAGCGAGTTCAAACATCTGCACCGCAGCTGAGCTCAAAGATAAACATGTACATCTGCATCATCAAGATATTATCAAAAATAATCGTGTAAACCGCTGTTTCAAGATTAGAAATTAGTATACAAATCCATGCAAACATTGACATAGAGATTTTTCATAACTTAACCTGTCGGGTACTTTGGAAATATAATTACCGCTAAAAGTAAATGGCATTAATAATAATCAAACTAATTGACTTTTTTAAAGTTAAGTTAAGCCAGTAATCTTACCTAGCGCGCACTTTTGCAAAATTTAATAAAAATGAGTTTTGAAGAGAACGTTTTCTATAAAGGACTTTAGATAACGGCTTCCGAGGTGCGTACTTAGAGCTGTACAGGGTATATATTCTTTTAGAGTAGCGCTACCTAATAGAGAAGCTTGGAATTTTATTGTACAAGTGTTTTATTTCAAACTTTTCAACAACAGTTGCTCCACGTTCACAGTTTTAATCAGAACAAACATGAAGTTTGTTGGGTTAAACATTTATGAAATCGCTTTCAACAATATCAAGGATAGCAGTCCCAGCTCCTGCCTTGATTCGTCTGAGTTTTCAGATTCCTGTTGGTATTCAGACCGATGCTCATAATTTCCGTATTCGTAGTGCTTAATCTCAAACTATAAATTACTGTTATTTGTCATTTGAGTTTTTTCTTTATGAAGAATGAGCGTAAATATTTCATCAACGATAATCGATGTATTGCTATATCGTAAACTAACGAAAAACTCGAAAGATTCTCAACATACTATAATAAGTGACTAGTATCTCCTTGTTTTGTTACACAATCTTGAAGACCCCACTGGTCGACTCGCTCGTTGGGCTACTAAATTTCAGTAATACAATTGAGATATTATTCATCGAAAGGATAAAGTAATGTATAGCTTTGGATACATTACCGAAATCTGTTCCAAGATTAGATTTGCTTTTCACTTCACCAAATCCCAGCAAGAATCCTGAGGGCCCTCAGCCATCTGCGGTAGATTACGATAAATGGATTTTGGAAATGTCGGTATTTGCATGAATGATTAAGATTCTTCAATTATTTTAATTCGCATACAGTTATTATTTTATTTTACAACTTTGAAATCCATATTAATTGAATCGTACCCATGTAAGTACTTTGCTATTACAGACTTTGCGACGTTGGCCTAGAATAAAATAATGAAATTCTACCAGCGGCGTACAAATAAAAGGAGCATTTAAATTTCAAAAAGTATATCACAAATTCATAAACAAATTTTATTGCATTAAAATCTATTATATAGTTGGATTATATTAACAAATGATAAGAATCTTCAAAATAACCGTGACAACTTGCGCAATTATTGTTAAAACACTGGCTTTGAGACGCATTTTATAAATCTTAATACTTTCGTTCATCAAAATATCGGTTAATGATATTTACAGACTTGTTTCTATTCGTCTGTTTTAGAAGTTAAAAGAAACACGTACAATGTACCACAGAAATGTTTCTCTAGTAATTAGCACTTCTTTTCATATTTAAAAGAATCCATTGTCGTTTTAGTATTCGTATTGCTTTTAATTTTACGCGTACTGTTGTGTTTTTAGGATCTCCTTTCATCCCCTAAAATAAATGTCATTTTATCTGAAACACTGTGTATAGAAGAAAACGTACTTATACTGTTCGGTGCCCTACATTTTATTTTACTGGTCCAGAATTAAGCATAACACTTTCTACTACGCTCAACAAAAATTTAGTGACCGTATGTGCTACTTTCTAGAAACACATGCTGACTTTACATCTCCGTGATAAGCAACGCTTTGGGACAGATATTTATAGAAAGTTGGGTACGCTATTAGATCTGTACCTCACGTAGTTTTAAGCCTATCCACATTGTTTGCAAATTGTAGGCGGGAAATATTTTTTAACTACAAACCACTTGATGGGATGAATCATCAGAACCAGATCATGTGGAAGTTGCAGATATAACACGAACATTTAACTCTGTATATTCTATAGAAAAATTTCGTGAGGACGTTCAGATGCATTTATGAAAGGCTTGAATTGACTAGATGTCATTTTGAAATTATATTATATATATATATATATATATATATATATATATATATATATTTATATATAGTTTTATAAGTGATATTTATTAAGTTCAACATCTACTTCCTATCAGTAGAATTTGTTTCCTTTAAATTATTGGATCGGGTTTTTTTTAAAGTTTAATAAAAAATATTTTATTTTATGACTAACGTTTCGGGATGTAATTTGCCCCTTCATCAGAGCCTAAATATACAATTTTAATAAAGAAAAATGATATAACAGAAACGAATAAGTACTTATTCGTTTCTGTTATATTATTGTGTTGAATAAATATTTTGTCTTTGCTTTTTATTTTATTATTACCAATATTTACTTTTTCATGACTGGCAAGTGAGACAACTGATAAGAAATGCGGACTTGGTGTAAAAATTATAAAAATGTCAACATTGAAATTTCGTCCTGAAATTAGGTGTATGGGGTTAGAATAAGATTCCAAACTACTTTATCTAGTAACTTTTTTCGATATCTCTGTCGCATTGTTAAATATGCGGAATTTGCTATATTTGCGAAATCTCAGTAGATTGGGTTTACACCTCATATTTAAGCTTAGAGTTCTAAAAATGCAGCTTAAATAGAAGAGGGAATGAAGTGATACCGAGTTTGCACGGTATTTTAATTCTCGTTTCAACGAATATTACATTTTTAAATTTAGATTGTTAGTTGCGGAGTTATTAGTGATTAAAGTTTGAACTAACAACACAAGAAAATCATAATTTGGAAAACTAATGTTTGTCGAATAGATAATTAAAATGTCTTTCAAACAATTCCGTAATTTATCTATTTATTTTATCCGCGGCGAATTGTCTTTCCTACTGTAATTCCTTCCACTACATAGATGCCCCCAACCGGCATGATTTTGGTCGTCCACCACAGCACCAGTTACTTCCTCAGGTGGAAGTGTTTGTTTTTAAGCCCCATAAACTCAAAGAATAATTTTTATTTTCTTCGGGCCAAAAACTGGATAGTCGCAGGCGATCTATGTGAAGATGCCTTGTCATGATGGAGTATCATTGCCTTCTCATGAATTTTGTTAATATTTCTAGGAAACAGTTTTCAGATCATTTCTCTGTAACTGCTTTTTGTCGATTTATAATGATTGTAACGACGTGGTCTGTACTATTAAAGAAAACCACATATATAACTTTTTCATAGCTATGTTTTTGTCATTCTCGGGAAAAATTTAGCGATTGCCATTTGTCAACAGATTTAATGTTCACTAACAAATTTTAATCACACTGCTTTTTAAAAATCAGTAACTTTGAGTGACATGAAGCAACTAACAACATTTTTAAATACAGATGATACTAAGTAGTTGTTCTAAGTACCGATGATTCAATCATAAATTAATGCTCGTTTACTACGTAGGTCCATGTATTATTTCCAATATTTTTGGATCAGCAAGAATATTTTCTTCAGTAGCAGTAAAAACAGGATTCTCGTTTTAATTTACTATACCGAGATAAACTGTATCTAAAGGAAGTTATTGTTCATTAAACAACGAATTTAAGCTTTACTTACACTTCTAGGGATTTAATCTTTTTTTACAATCACAGTAAATCCTGATTCAGAAACGTTCTCTGGAGACCTCAATTTTTTCACTAATTTAATATACATACCTAAAACGATCTACCGCATGACAACTACACTTAAATTGATTGGCAAAAACCTACAAACTATGACGGCGTCCAACGTTTTATTTCTCAATAAATTCAGCACGTCGTTGTATTTGTATATTGGCATTGAAAGTTTAAAGGACAGTAGCTAATTGTCATATTACTCTATATTTTGATAGAATTTCTTTTATAGATAACTTTATCAGTTTATTCGGTCAGTGAGATGAATGAAAGTTGTTAGCGAAAGAAGTTCATATAGCTTATACACCAAAACATAGTAAAAGGTCAAAATCTAGGAAATTCTTAAATTCTACACAATTCTGCAGTAATATCAAAGCACGGTGTAAAATGTAGTCGCATACTTTCTAACAACTAAATGTTGATAATACTCAGCCATGGCTTGCCGTTGAAATATTTGTGAATTTTAACCTGTAACAAACAAGGAAATATAATACTTGATTTCAAGTAGATAATTCCATTGCTCATACAGTAACCTTGGAGTTGTCAAATAGTTCCAGGCTGTACGGGTAAATCACATGGTGCTTATTTTTTTCGCTATTCTCTGGCTTTTATATATGCTTCAAAAATTAGAAAATCGTCAGCTAAAGAGTAAATAAATGGACGCATAGGAAAGCTAGTGATTAGTGAATAAAATTAAAATTAAATCATTTATCCTTCAAGGACATAATTTGCGTAGGAATATACCTAATGCTTTAAAGCGCTATCCTGAATTTTAGAAATAAATTTTGATAGTGCCCCTCAATAATTTTGTAACAAATTTCTCAAAATGTAATTCTAGTGTAATTGAAAACGGGTTTAAGTACAATACATGCTCCTTTACAGAACAGTAGCAGAGGCGCTTAAATTGCTGGATTCTGTACAAGCAGCCCTTGACACAGCCGCTGTACTTAAATAAAATAAAAACAAGAAACTGGTAAGCGTTAATTATTACGTAATTTAAATTTTTAAAACAGCATTATTTTTAAGTACAGTGTGTCCAGATTTGGATGATATCGCGGTATATCTCTGTTATTTTTAAAGTCAGCGGGATGCGCTTTGCGCAATATGTTGCTACTTTTTAATGAAACGAAAGATTCTGTAATCAGATTTTTCACAGCCATCTTTGTTTTTGAGATACAAGGCGAAATTGAAAATTTGCACGTTTGGAGCATAC
>JAHWXV010085423.1:0-14051 GCA_024586415.1 Phrixothrix hirtus
CACACACACACACACACACACACACACACACACACACACACACACACACACACACACACACACACACACACACACACACACACATACACACACAGACACAGACAGACCAATTTTTAAAAACATGTTTTTGGGACTCCGGGGGGCCCAAAACGTGTATTTCCACTAAAATTTCGATATCGAAAAGTTTTGACAAAAACAATACTTTCTCTATACTATATTTCATATAGGTAAGAGAAAGTAAAAAACCAACTTCTTCAATTATAAGGAGCAATACTTAAATCAGCTTGCGGTGTCTAATTTAAAATCGTTTGTAGTTGCCTGTAGTAATTTTAACTTCGTTTGTAGTTGAACCGTTCAAAACTTATAACCATTTAAAGATTAAAATTATTGTAACTTTGGACAGTTGCTGCTTTTTTAAAATGTTTAAGCAGTTGTAATCTTTAAAAGGGTTAATTACAATTGAAACTGAAAGTTCTTTAAATAGCTACAAACGGTTTTAAATAAGACCCCGCAAGTTAATATAATGCTCCTCATAGTTTGAAGAAGTTATCTTTTTTTTTAGCTTTAAATGATTGTAACTGTTGAACGGTTCAGTTACAAACGGAACTGAAAGCACTACAAACATATAGAAACGTCTCTTTATTAAATGACACTATTTTAAATTTTTAGCTTCAAGTCGGGTGCGGATCATTGACAAACAAATTTTGTTTTACAACCAACTACAAACGAAATACTAACTGAACGTGCAAAAAAATTAAATTTTTTAAAATTGGGGTACCAGATTTACATATGTTCAAGAGCGTTATCTGCGCACTTCTAGGTCGCCCTGTATAATAGAGAGACAGAAGGTAAATACTAGGTATGGTTTGTTTGAATGAACAGTATACTATGAAAATGATTTATTTTGGAGAAAATAATATTATGATCGTACTCTAAGGATACTGAAAGACCTCTTGAAAGAGCAATTTCCACCAAATTACATTGATCACTCATGATTACAAATAGGAAATTGAAAAAAAAAGTTTTTTTCAAACAAATTAAATTCTTTCATTTATGCTGCGACAACATACATTTTCATTTTAGTTCACTTTAAATTATTCCATAATTATAAAATAGCAGTATTAGAAATTTTAAGAGTGATTTTCACGCCTTATACTCGTATGGGTTTTACGATTGCTATAATATATGGACTCTTTATTTTTGACCAAATAATATGCCAAATTTCATCAAAATCGGCCGGGTTCTCCTTGCGCCCTTCGTTTGCCAGCAACATCAAGTTTTTTCACGTTATGCAAATATTTTAAGATAAAATCCTTAAATCTGCTTTTCTACTTCCGCGTTGAATGGATTTCGCTTTTTATAAAAGAATTATGATGTAAATTCTTATTAAGTTGGCCGAAAGCGGAAAATCTATTTGCAGTGGACAGATTTCCGTTTTATTCACGTTCAGCTTTGAACAAGTTTTATGTATACAAACTTTGGAAATTCAAAAAAACACGTTATATAATCTTAAGGAATTCCATAGAAATTGTTGGTAGTCGTGGGAAATGACAGGAGTTCTTGAAAATTCCCAGGAATTCTTTGTATGAGGAATTCTTCTGTACAGTTAAATTTGGAAGTGTTAACCCCTCGAAAATAATTAAGAACATCCCCACTGTCACTGACTTCTAATTCTTTAAGTATATTGCTAAGGGGCTGTTTTTTCTATTCTAGTACTATTTCTTTTTATTTATTTTCTTTTATTTAATAAACATAAACTAACAGCTATGTTAATTATAACTAACTTTTTACTATTTGAATTATCGCCATAATGCCTGTACTAATACTAAGAATCTGGTAAAATAGTCTGCTAGTCGATGTGCAACGTGAAACGCCCCACTGTACAGCTTCATGGGATATAATCGCAAGTGGTAAAGCATATCTCGTCATTTTTGTTTATTTATTTCACCAGCTGTGATGTGTATGCTGTATTTAACGTCAGTTATATAAATAGTCTCAAAACTTACAATTTAAGAATAAGAAAAAAATTCTGTAAAGAGCTAGAAGGTATTGTAAATAATTTAAATTTGATGAAAAATTGTATAAAATAATATTATACGCTTTAAACCATTAATATTTGTCTATTCATTAAATAGTAGCTTGTGAAAATATAATCAACAATCATATTTGAAAGATTTCGACCCAAGCCGAGAAGCGTGGTCGGTGATGTAAATAAAAACGCACCACGGATCGTACCTAGAGATCCAGCGTTCAAATCGTAACTAAACGATTTTTTCGAAATATTTGCTTTATTTATAATTTTAAAACTTTAGTAAGCATAGCGACGCAAAAGTGTATTTAGATTAGTCGGAAGCAATACAATAAATTTTTTAGGAAAGTATTTAAAGCTAAAACAAGAACAATATGAAGGGCCCATCTGGATATAATTGTAGTAAAACAAGAAGTCAATTTCAACGCTTAATAAAAATTAAATATCCAACTAGATAGATCCCCTGATCTAACTCCACTGGATGTTTTCCCGTGGAATGATTTAAAGGACAGCGTATACGCGAGTAGACCTGCAAATCTCACTGTCAGGTAGCGAATGGGAGGCAATTTTAACATCCCTTGAATTTATTCAATTGAAACGTAATAATTAAGTGCACAATATGAACACTTTTCCGCATCTCAAGAATTAAAAGGTTTTTAAAAGTATACTCAAAAACTTTCTTATATAAGGTGGAAAAATGTTTATACTGCCGTTTAGACAATAAAAAGAAATCGACAATGACGTCATCGCTTCGAAATAAATGTATGTTGACTGGTAAAGATAACGTTAAAATGTGTATTGTAATAATAGAAAATCGACCTGTTTAAGCGTTTCCCAGTATATTTACCCACAAAGAAAATATGAGCTATATGCGGAACTTTATAGTCAACCTGTATATAATTGTAAAAAAGAAGGAAAGTTTATTAGAATAAGTTATAGCTAACTATGACTTATATTTAACGAAACACAACTTCATGGTTTAACTTGCAGAATAATAGATGAATTTGAACACTGAAAGCATCTCATTGTTCTCAAAAAAGTGTCTGAAGAAATGTAAATAAGTTTATTCTAATTTCACAAAAACTCAAAGTATCAATATTGTATATCGAAAAGTTAAAATGTATAATTTTCTTAATAACTCATAAATAAAAGACGATACCTAATTTTGGTTTCGACCATCGAATTTTTCACAACAAATGACATCAGAATGTAGTACTGTTTTTTTATATGTAGTAGTTATCGAGTTCTTTAAAAACGTAGAAATTTCCTCAACTTATAAACATTCTTCGGCTAATGTGTACATTTACCGTAAACAAGGTACGATAAAATATTTATTCTTACAATTAAAAATGGTTAAAAGTCAAAATATGTAATGATTATAACTAACCTGTGCTATTAAATTTCATCAGTGATAAGTTGGAATTTGTTTGGGAAACGTTCATAGCTTCTTGTAAATATATTTTTGCATTAACGTGAACATCCATAAGATCATCAACCAAAACCACTAAATGGTGATTCCAAAATTTCTTCAAAACTATTGCAATTTTTCCGGCAACTTTTTTTCCGTCTTTACTAAGTGTAGATGATATATTCGAAAGCGGTTGATTTGAATCAATATTTTCATTTATAATCCTTCCTGTACTATTTTGAACTACCGGAATTGCTTTGAAGTTACCTTCCAATTTCTTTTCCACACTGCTGTTGTTTAATACTTCAACATACGGATCACAATTATCATCCATTTGATTACGCGATTCCCAAACAATGGAGGATGATATTTGAATCACACATAATAAACCGAACACTAATAAGTAATGCATTTTTGATGTTCCCGATTCGCGTCTCAAACAATTATGGAATATGTTGTTGAATGATCTATGCTTTATGAGTTTGTCATTGATGACGTTGTTGGGTAGGGGCGGATATTGTTTAATAGCAATGTTGATTACCTAGAGCTTGAAGACTTGATTGCGGTAAAGTTTGTTAACGCGATAATTTTTAGACAGAACTTACCAGGGTATTGCAACTTTGTATTTGACCTAATAAGATAATATAGTAAATTTTGTAATATTTGTGGTTCATAAATTAAGTTTGTGTAAAATTAGTATTAAATATTTATTTCAACTTTCGTTGTAATTTCTATTACCTCATAAATAGGTATAACCTGTAACTAAGCATACAATGAAAATCTATACCACAATAAAATTCAATATTTATGTAACTATAACTACGTGTTTAACACGTGTTATTGTTAAAATATTTCTATTTGCTTAGTATCCAGGTGTTAATATGAAATACAAAATGAAATTTTATCAGTGAGCGAATAGGTCATACCTATCGAGAAGTCTTTGTTTAACTGTTATCGTTGTAAATACATACCTAGACATATGTGTGTATTGATACGGATTATTAAAAATACTTTAAAAGATTTTTATAGTGTAAATTTTTGTCAAAATTAAACTAAATTACAGCAAATTTTGAACTAAATAATATTGTTGAACATATTCCGTTTCTGAAATTACCATTTATCATTTTTATAGGACTTTATTTTATTTTGGCTTATTACATATTAATTTAAAAGTTTATATCAAAGAAACTAGCATTAGCAAGAGAACTATGCAATAGAATAAATATTAGTAAAGTAATTCTATTTTACAATCTTTTATTTTGGACAAAATGTTTAATCAAATTCTGCCGCTGAAGTTATTTACCGTATTATTTTTATTTCATTTTACGAAATCGAATTCCATTTAACGAACTTAAATATGTATATCAATACGCACGAAAAGTGTACAGATTTTACTTGATTTAAGTACTTGGAGCTTAACTTACAACTAAAACAAATATACAGCAGCAATTCTGCTTAAAAGGAGTTGTGCACGAAGATATGAATCCCTTTGTAGAAATTTGAATTCTTGTACAAATCATTCAGCATGGCATTTGTTATTTACTTGCATTATTTAAATTATTTGACGGAAAACAAATTATTTATTATTATAGATCTAGTAATTAACTAAAGTATTTTGATTTACATGAAATTTAAGACAAAAATGCACATTAACTTTTTAAATGTAACTAACGCGGAAACAAAAATAACAATTTTTAATAATCGCTGGGTACTCATAAGGTACTTTTTCATCATACATTTAATCTTAAACATATTTTTATTCGCTTTTAAAATATTAATTTACTCTGGTTTAACAATTATATCTTCGGCATTATACTGGGTTTCTCATAAGTATGGGATATCCTATATACTCAGTAAATATCCATTATACGGAAGAATGTTTCAAATAAAAGTTGCTTGGTATTTAATTTTCTATCACCTAGCAGTGCGCAGTTGTAACTGATTTTTAAAACAGAACCGTAGCAGAAAACACTTAAATTTTTTTAATTGATGAAATATGTTTACAGGCTACGTATTAGATACAGATATTTATTCTCTTTTCGACGATATAAAGAGAATGTTTGAGAAAACCGCAAAAAACTGCTTGCAGGTGTATTTCAGCAATACTTGAAAATCTAGCCTCCCGTTACCGATTATACAAATTAAATGTACCTAAATAAAAGAAAAAATTAAACAGTAAAGAAATTTATATTATATGAAAGGTATAATAGTTGTTGAAAATGTGCGCCATTCACAACATTTTGAATTATTTCAGGAATGATCGCTCTTAAGTCTGTTCGGATACGTTCTTTTAAGCTTTCAATATCTATTAGCCTGTCTACGTAAACTTTGCTTTTGATGTGACCCTAAAGGAAGAAATCTAGGGGAATTCGATCTGGTAAACGAGATGGCCATTCTATACCACCTCTTTAACCTATCCGCCAATTAACAAAAACTATGTTAAGAAACTGGCAAACGTTAAGTCCTAAGTGAGGAGGAGCTCTGTCTTGCTGCAACCATATTCGGTTGTGGGGTATATCTGGATCAACTTCATTTGGAAATACAACAGCTAATGCAGGAACTGACTCAAAGCATAAGAAATCCAGATAAACATCTCCCATTAAACTACCTTCAAAAAAATAAGGTCCCAATAATTCCAATTGACTTTCTTCGGATATTGAGTACGTCCTTGTAGATACCAATGAGGATTTCTGAAGCCCAGCAGCGTGTATTTAGCTTGCTAACTGATCTATTCAAATAAAAAGTTGCCTCATCAGTAAAGTAAATACATTTGTAAAAATTCTCATCGTCTTCGAACCGACGCGACGTGTTAGTTCTTGGCAAACTTCCATTCATCGATCTAACTCATCTTCCAGTAATTCTTAAACTGTACTAGGTTTGTACGAATGCCACTTCTTCTTGTTTAAAATTGTGTGTGCAGTAGATTTATGTACATTATTTTCCACGAAACCCAACATCATACTTTCACCTTCTTCATTATTTGTCACTGTGGGTCTACCCGTGTTTGGTAAATTTTCCACTGATCCTGTATGTTCAAATTTGGGTAAAATCTTGCTTACCGTAGACTGAGGAATATTGTTTTTGGGGTATAAGTTGTTGAACAACTCATAAACAGCTATCTGTGTTCTCCTTCTTGTTCCATATCCTAGGATTATTAAAATTCCAATGCGTTGTTTTTCCGATAACTGATCTATTTTATATTTTATTATTTAAATAAACTAATTTTCTGACAAAGATCTTCTTCAAACTCAAGTAATTTATCTTGGCAGGTCTGTACGGTAACTGCAATTATTTCAACAATTGGAAGCGTAGCAATCGGTAATGGGCGGCTAGATTTTTAAGTATTGCTGAAATAAAAGACATTCAAACAGTTTTTCGTGGTTTTTTTAAAAATTTTCTAATGTGAGGATATTCATATTTTATATCGCTGAAGAAAGAACAAAAATCTCTATCCAAGATGTAGGCTGTTGGGAGATGTTATGATTTAAAAATATTGAAGTGTTTTCTGTGCGCTTCTGTTTTAAAAAATAATTACAATTGCGCGCCACTGGGCGATGGCAATAACAAACAACGTTTATTTGAAACATTTTTTCGTATAATGGATATTTACTGAGATATATAAGATATTCCATACTTTTGATATACTTGTATTTCATGAATGATTTCCATTTGATGATTAATAATTTTCTAACTGTTAGTAACTAATGAATTTTTTTAAATATTTCCCTTGTCTGAATAAATGTCATGCTTTTATTGAGTGCATAGAATCATTACCCGATAAAATGTTTTTCAATGACCTGTGTTAATTAAAGTAACGAAAGCTTCTTTAAAAATTATTGAGAAATAAAAAGAATGATGTGAGGTAGCACACTACTTTTTGTTACGTATTATAGATATGCAAATAATATCCACAAATTCTTAAAATATTATTTACATTTATTCTGGGAACGATAATTGCAACGCCACTCATCCAAATTTTTGGAGACGCAAAACGCTGCTGAACTCAGACGTTTTTCCTCAATAACTCACTTCTACAAATGTCTCTAAGAAATCGATTAGTTCGCGTAAAAGAGCATCATAGCCATATGAAACATGGAAGTTAAAATAGTCGTTTAACCGTTTGTGAGAAAATCGCAAGAATAAAGTGGAGCTTCCGGTAATTCAATTACAATTAGATCGTGCCAGAAAAGTAATAAGCTTGAATGTAAAATTTTACTTTCCACGACGTTTAGTTTTCGAGATATGTTGACTACACATGTACACACACACAGGCCAATTTCTAAAAACATGTTTTTCGGACTCAGAGAATCTGAAAACATGTATTTCCGCTAAAAAACTACGCAACAAAAATTTTGACCGAAAACAACATCCTATATTTCATAAAGGGCAAGGAAAAGTAATAAATAAGAACTTTCTAAATAACAAATATAGTAAAGTTTGGCGTTATTTTTGGCCTCAAGGAAACATTAGCCTTTTCGATGTTCTAAATTCTTTTCAACATTATCTATCGTATTTTATATCCTTGACGCAATCTCACCATCTATTCTATATCACAATGAAATGGGCGTATAACGTAGATATACATAGATGATTATCAGGAGGAACAGATCTTACAACGGAAGAAAAGTTAGCGGTGTAACTACTTCTCCACCTACCTTGTGTTTTGCATTTATTTACATTTACACCTAAAAATAGCAGTTTTAGTATATTCATTAGTTTGTAGTTAACATAGCAGTAAGCGCATTTTGTACAAATTACATTATTTTTTCTTCCTTTTTATAAAACAACGTTAACATAGATATAATAAAATGAACGTAGCTTACGCGTTTTCAAAACATAATCTCCACATTCATTTGTGCCGAGGTATTCACAATTTAAATTCCATGTACAATTATTAACAGCTAATAAAAGACTCGATTTACTTGAAGTTAAATTTTTATTTTAAACAAATATAAAATGAATTTTAATAAATTGAACAACAAAGAAGGGAACATTTCCCAAATTTGATTCAAAATGAAGAGTGTGAGGGCAATGTACACTGTTAAAATGTAAACATTCAAATCAGCTGCAATGATATATGCCGATTCAGAAATTCGGAACTATCTTTAGGTGACATCAAAAAACATACCAATTCTATATTTTTAAGTCAACTTTTGTACCTGTGTTTACGGCGTTAATAAATGATAAAACATTCAGCAGGAAAGTTAAATCCTTGTCTCGTTTGCTTTTGGGGATTCATGAGAAAACGGACAGTCTTTATTTTGGATCAGTTCACTCTGATCATTCGATATTCTAAACTAAAGCGTTTAAAATGCCGCAAATTCGAAAGCAGTCGAATGATATCAACTAAGCAATTTTGAAACAGCCCGTATTATCGAGTACATGATGCGAGAATTACATTTTTTGAAATCACTATGCGGATGAAAATAAATATTATTACAATTATTCGTTATTGGAGAGATTGGTCTCCAAAAGATAGATAATATCTCGAAAGAGTCTTTGGATGACTTAGAAGAACCACATACCAGGAAAATAGGAGACAGAGTGCTTACTCTTAGGGATCGGTATATTGCTTCAAGGACGGTGGGAAATGTATTCGTTCGTTCAGGTTAATTTTGTATTCTCGCCAAATAATACTGCCTCTCACCAATTAGTACCGCTCCCTTAAATTGGAGTGGTGTAATGCACGGTCAGATTGTGATTAACAATCGTTTTTTGAAATTAATCTCATTTTTACTTGTAAACCCACGGATAAGCCGTCAAAGAGGAGAAATGCAGTTTTTGGAATTTTCTGTAGAAATGTAAACAGCCCTTACCATAAAATTTGTAGTTTGGAATAGAATAAGCACGAGAAGTGCAACTCCTGTAATATTTTTTTCCAGGCCATTTAAATCTTCAAAAATGCAGTAACAAAATTAGTATAATTCTATTATAACGAACTTGGAAATTGCTAGAATTTTGTTCGTTATAAATGATTATTCACTGTAACAAAACCACTGGAAATTTGAAAATGCACGTTAACGCACATACCAGCTACAAATGGGAAACCGAGTACAGATTTGTGTAGAATCACGTGCACGTTGCACGTTGCATCATTGTACGGAGAAGTAAGCGTGTTACTTATTTAAACGCGGAGAAGTGAAGCATAAAGTTGACTTGTAGCGAAAAATGTATGAGCTGCTGAAGCTGATCGAAGGCCAACTGAATTACCAAAAGTTCAATAAAATTTCCATAAATCTCTGCTAACTCATATAATGCGAAGCTCGCTAAAGTGAAATTCTTCGTAGGAGATTTTATTTTTACAATTCCTATTGCTTCTCTTCGCTATGATGCTGCAACGATAAACGGGTATACATTCAAATACATAAAATAAATCCCATGCAACGATTTCTCCATGCATTGCGGTGTCGCGCCCCAATTAAGTAACTGACAAGCTTTACAGAAGTTTTACTGAATTTTTAGCAATCTTGGTGATCTTCGAACACCTTCGACAGATTTTGGAGGGGTAAAACATACATATCTCATTTAAAGGTAACTTTATGTAAGCGTAAAACTACGGATAAGTTGGTATGCATTTAAAAATTACGGCGCGCTGCGCTGCATTTCACAAATTAGCGATAAACTTATGTAAAGTCTGACGGAATTCTTGACGCGTATTTTAAAACTCCCTTATCAGTAACTACATACGTTTGTTTAATTACTTACATTAGTTTATTTATCTTTTTTGTTGATTAATTCTCGAAATTAGTTAAGTTTTTTCAAATTAAGTTTGTTATAGAGTATCGTAAAATCTAATTTACAATAGTTAAAGTGTTTATTACGTCCGACCGTTATTTATAAATATATTCGTTAAAAGCAATCGTAAAATGTATGTTAATAAATGTAAATCAGTTATGGACCTGAGATCTTGTTTGTTATAGGCGATTTTTCGTTATATCACGGGTTCGCTGTAACGGACTTGCACTGTAGTTACTTTACCATACATTCGAATGCTTAGTAACGCCTTATGCAAATGAGACAATATCTGTCCTCTTATTGAATTAATATTTTCTTTTGGGTCACCCAATGAACATATCCGGGATGCGATAGGTCGAAGAATAGATATAATTTCTGACCCTCCAATGAACTTACAATAACTGCGTGCTACCCTATAAGTTACTTGGGATAAATTACTTCAGTAGCTCATAGCTTACCTTTTTAGAAATATGCCCAGGTAAGTCGCAGAATACTTCCATTTAAATGGAGCAGCAACCCATTATAGGGATTTCTCTGTAAAGGATGCCAGTTTTCCAATCAAAATTTTATTATTTATTATTCACAACGCCATAATATATGTACAAATATTTGAATTAAAAATACAGGGTATATTAGTGAAGTGAGAAATTTTAAAATTGCGGTATTTAAACAAGTTTTTATTTTTAAATGTATCGTTTTATAACTTTGTTTCAAGTAAGATATGCCATTTTCGGTTATGAAAATCACGTTTTATTGGTTGACACCATCCCGATCTACGTACTTTTGTAATTTGTATTGAAATTTTTTAATTACTGGTTATAATATGGCCGGTGGAATGCGTTTAACTTCTTGTATTTTTAATTTTAGTAGGTATCACTACAGTATACGGTCGGTCATCGTACACCTTACTTTTTATCAAAACGCAAAAATATTGACACATAGCGTTAAATCAAGAGATTTACCCGACCTAGCAATCTTCTCGTTTTGAGGTATGGTATGGTTTCGAAAAAAATTCTCTTAAAGCTGTCATAGACATACTAACAGTATGGCCCCCCGCAACATTTGGCTAGAACCACGTAATTTGTGAAAATCTTACAGATTCTTGCGCCAAAAACATTGTGATATGCTCGTGTAAAGCCTTACAGTAATAATTGTTGGGTTCCTTCTATCATCTTGAAAAAATAATTGTTCAGTGATGGAAGTGAACTATGTAACGGTTCTCAGTATTGTAATACCGACTGCCTTTGTTGTTTATCTATTCGTTTAGATGAAAATACACTCCGTGAGAAAAAACGTGATGAATTGAGGTTTCATCGCTATTCAAATGCTCCCAACATTTGCTGACAAAAATTCACACGACTCATCAAATCGGTATCTTTTAATTCCCGGACAGTTTGAATTTTATAAGATGAAAACTCGAGTCCTTACGTAAGATTCCACGGATCTATGTGTGACTGATAATCAATGCTAATGTATATTAAGTCGCCGAACGAAACCTACCAAATTTTTTTAGTGTTCCAACAGTTTTTGGTACATCTTTGTGTTTTAAATTTAATATGGACATTCTCTTCAAACTTTTTAATCTATGCATTAATTGCATAAGTAGATAGTACTAGAGCGTGACGTAGAATACTGAACCTATTCTACATGTTACGTGTTCGAGTCACCATTTTTTAAAATGATTAAACACAGAACACATGTATACTAGGCCGCTGCTCCGTGTTTATTATATGGTATTAAGTGACTGACAAATAACAGCAACTGACAGTGCCCACGTAAACGGAAAATGAATAACTAAACTTATAAAATTTCCCACTTTATTGGCGGACACTATGCAAAATGTCCAAGATATAAGGAGCATAACTTTAACAGCAAATACATCTTGGTATGCACGAGAAGAAACGTTTATGAATCACGTCTCTAAATTGCATAGTTTTAGAAATATTTCAGCCCGATCCTGTTTGTGACTTGGTCTACTATGTTGGACGAGAAAATGAACGGCTGACTGTAAACATAATATTTATTTAATACGGAATTCGCCGCTACAAATAGGCTAGTAAACGCATGTATTCGTGCAAATAGAGGGCAGTTTGAGCACTTTCTTTAAGGAATAGTCTTGATTCATAGTTACGTTAATGCAAAACTTTTTAAAACCGTTAAAAATGTTCATTGTTTAGTTACAAGCTTTGGTAATTCTTTTCTATCGACATGCGTACATTACGGTTTCAGGTAGGCATTTGTAGTTCATTTCAGTCTATGTTTACACAAGGGAAAATTTCTCTACAAATTCTTCTTTGTGTAATTAATTATTCCATATAAATTTATAGAACAATAGACAAATTGAAATACCTAATTTTAAAAATAATATTTTCAAATTATTGCTATAATAATATTACACAGCTGTTTTCATTATTAATAGTAAAATAAACCGATTAGAGTAGAGCAATATGATATTAAATAAATAAAACAAAGCTTTCGGTGTCATACGCACAACACATGATTGAATTTAGGTTATTTGTAATCAATCTTTTATTTTATTTCGAATTAGATTAAATTTTTTACTGATTTTTGTCACCAAGGGCCCGTGTACATGTATGTAAATAGTGCTCCTTATATCCTGAGTACAAGAGCCTTAGTTTCTAAAACAATTACTTGTTAAATTGGGAGTTCTGCTCTCTGACATTTAACAATTTTTAAATCTTAAATAAGGACTATTTATCAATTTAATTATCTTGTTATTCTTGGTAGCAAACCATTGATACTTACACAATGTTTGTTATATGTAATAAAAATCAACAAGAATTTTTTTTAGCGATATATACGTTTATTTATTAAATATATAATATATAGAAAAACAACCTGGTCTTATGCTATGAATATTGTATCAAACAAATTCACTTTATAGAAACATTTATATGTGTATAGATAAATATATATTTGCAGGGAAACTTAATTTACTTAATATTAAAAAAAATACATTAAAAATTATCCAGATATTTTTATTGACAAGAAAAGGGCATAATTAAAAACGGGATATTATGCAATAAGGATTCAATCGTTAGCGCATTATTTATTGTGTGCTCCGAAAATGTTTGTATAAAATAAATTATTTTTATAAAATATTTGTGGTATACGACCGCTTTGTTTTCAATGTTTTACACCAATTTTTACCCAAAACATTGTATACCGATGCCTGAATTTTATAAATAAATATACACACATAATATAAAATGTTGTTAATTTTTGTCACATACAACGAATATTGTCTTAGTTATCAGTGTTTTGCTATAAAGCATAATTAGAAACAATTAAAGTGATAAATATAGTCCTTATTTAAAGTATTTGTTAAATGTCTGATTTCAACTCCCGTTAACTTATTAATTGTCTCGCGTGCCGCAGCTTATACCATTTATTCATGACCGCTTAATTAATTGTAGGCTATTCAAGTAGCATTCATGGCGCAGGAAGCCGAATGCCCAACTTTATACGTAAATGTCTCACAAATCAAGGCCCATTCACTTAAATTTCTTTACTCTTTTTATTCCCTTGGCCCCTCTTTTGCATTAACTATAGCTTACTCGATTTCATATCTGTATGGGATTGATTATCCAGTACAATATCAATTGCTGTTTAATGTATTGGTAATAAAAGTCGCTCTGTAACATTCCCAATCGTCTACCTTCATATACAATCCTTCGAATTAATGTCGTATTGGTGACACCTTGGGTTATTCTTAATTCCTCACCACTGGCAACAACGTTTGGAGTGCTGTACGTTAAGACCGTGGTGGGAATATACTATGGTGTGCTCAACAGTAAGCTCTAAACAGGTTCTAAACGCGCATGACGTCAGCAACGAGACAGCTTCGTTATATCGGTT
>JAHWXV010085480.1:0-10471 GCA_024586415.1 Phrixothrix hirtus
AGCTATTTCGTTGGTTTACTGCGCATTTTTTAGAGTTATGCTAAACGCAAATATAATTTATTAATGGAGATCCTCAAATAGTTTAGAAGTATCCTTATTGTTTAAAAAATACTTTCTAGGCAATATTTAGTGTGACTTATTATACCAACACCTTCCTTAGATTTTTTTATTTAATTATTTAACATATTAGAGGTAACAACGGTGCACCACAATAATAAAGCGACTCGATGGTCTGAAGCACTAATTTTTCATTAGTGATTTAATATTTCAGCAACATTATTTGGTGTCCTTGACGTATGTACATTCACAAATTTTCGGAACTTCCTTTCTATCATCAGTAAGAATGAGTGGCGCCCTTCGGATTTTGATATAATAATTTTAGTATTTCCGTCTTTTGCCTCAATTTTTGGGTTACAAATCTGTTTCGAGTAATTCATACAACCTGTGTCCCCGAGTATAGTCGTGGTACCCAAAATTTCACAGTTTATTATAATTAAATTTCGAAAACTTTTCAGGACAGGTAAAACTCACTTAAGTCAGTTTAATTAAAGTCGTTGTTCATAGTTAAATACGTTACACCTAGACTAACATTATTAGATTTATATTTCTGATAGTGTGTGCTCATTAGTAAGTAGGATAGTTGTGACTACCGGAACATTATGTAATAACCACTTAATTTCTAATTATCGATTTCGGATAAAACATCGTTATTGGAATTTTTATAGGCACACTAAAGTAATGTTAAAACTATAATTCTAAAGCAAAAACTGCACATTAAATCTTATTTTACTACTTCATTATTTTAACTATTAGAAATTCAGTACTTTGTGTTACTAGTGTTTTGTGTATATTGTTATCTGTACTCGACTTCCTAACTATGTGCTGTTGTATAATGATACTGATAATAATACTAATACCAGCTGACTACATTATTATTATTGTTATCTACAATAGTACAAATTAAAATGCAAGCATGATTAAAAGGCCTAAGGCCTGGAGCGCACTGGCTATTTTGATTGTGTTACTAAACATTATAAATGTAACAGTACCCATCAGTTAATTTTAAGTCATGGTGATTTTCACGGAAATGAAATTATTTCCCAGTTGAATGGCTTGTTTAAACGTATCATTGCACACTCGTTATAATTTAATTTGATTTCATTTCTGACGTCACTTGGACCATATATTATTTAAATTGTGCTATTTTTTACATGCCCTTTATACAACTTAGTTGGAACTTTTCTTTCATTATTAATGCAAATAACTTTATCTAAAACTAAATAATACAGGGTGTAGCTTCCATAACCTAACTCCTCTAATAAATGTTTACAATGTGTCTCACAACCATATGAACAAAGAGAAGGGACATATTTATAATATGAAAATAAACAAAATAATCTCAATATTTTTTGATTAGGTCGAGTGGAAATTTCTAAAAATTTTAATTAATATTTTCATAAAAGTGCCTCAGAATTTGTTACATTTTGAAGTTGAAAGACCTTGATGAAATGGTTACGTATTATTAATTTACAGCAGCTGATGATCGGTAAGTAAAGCGGCACTGAATACAGTTGCCGTGTTTATCTTTAGATTATTTGTTTATTTGTATACGTATACCGTAAGTCCGTTTTTCACCTCTGTTAAAACGTTTGTTAATTTATTGCAAGATTTGTTAAATCATGATTGCTTAATAACTCGCAAATTTTATAACATTAATAGTTTAGTTAAAATTTAAACATGCGCAAATACATCAGTTGAAGTCTTGTCAATAGCATTGAGAAGCATTAATGAAGACGTGATATTTATTGCATTTAACTAATATTGTCGATATATGGTATTAATAATACTTTTAAATTATACAGTTTATTCTGTCGTTACCAAGTTTCAAACGCATTGATTCAAAGTCCTAATTGTTTAATTTAAATTTGTAATTATTTCTTGTTTATTAATAAATATAAAGTTTAAAAGTTACTTGGTGTTTGTTATTTATTATTCACATCTTAGTCGTTAACTTATAAATACATTAGTGCATCTACAATGTAATAATAAAACTAACAATGCAATAAAACAGTAATTGGTTTAATTAATAATGACTTTGACAACTTTACAAGACTTACGAAAACATTATTATATGACAACAGAACAGGAATTAACAATTATATTGAAGCATTAACTGACATTCTTTGTTTTTACATCTTAGTCCTTAATATATACTGATTTGACCATTACATTACTTTAAAAACATCTCATTAACTTTTTTTTGGTTTTCTCCAAAACTATTTGTTTGTGGATAAAATGAAAAGCTGTTTGTTTTTTATATCTCTATCTACCTGTGGAGTTCGATTATATAGACGTAAAACACCTTGTATATAATCAAAATTAGAAACTAAACATTTGCACATATTTGCTAATAGTAGTTTTTGAAAATTTACATTGGGAATTATTTTTAGTAAGCTCATTGCGTTATAGTGATTTATTTCATTTACCTAATAGCCCGAACGATTAAAATAATTTAAGAAACGTAAAAATCTTTACGCTAATTTAAATATACATGCATGAACAATTTTTTTAATAGGATAGATAGATTTGAAATTATTGGATTTTAATATCGACATGAAATTACGAATACGATATTGCAATTAACCTAAATAACTTAGATTTAAAATAAAGAAATAGCAAACTTAGGTTTTTTAAATTATTTAAATAAAATGGTTTACTTTATATTAAATAATTTAATGTAATAACATAAATTTCAAATTATCATATCGAACTGCTGCAAGGTCACCAGCATGACACATAAAATCGCAATAAATGAGCCAAACGATTACACTCCCGTTTTACTACGGTGTATTTTGTAATTCGCCTATTTTAATAGCCAAATGTATTAATCTGTCATTAATGTACCTTACATATTGATTTTTGGCGATAATATTTAGAACAGCTGTTAGAGTATTTTCATTTTCATGTGGTTCAGTGTAAAACATAATAACCGTGGTTACCTATAAGTTATTTTCCTTTTCTAAATCTTTACCTACCTAAATAACGATTTTAGGTTTCATTTTTACTTGATCATTATGAATTTAAATCCTCATTCATATACTCGTTGTTATGGACCATGAGAAAACAAAATTGCTACACTTAACTAAATATACCCATTCTATGGAATAATAAACCGGACATCACAAAATATTTGTTTTATACAGTGTTGTTTTGAAATACTTTCAGAACTTAAATCCACTCAAAAAATTATAGTAAAAATTTAATTTTTTTTTGAAAGGCTGTGTAATTATTGTTTAAAAACTTGTGGCATCCTGCAAATAAAGTAAACAATTGCTGATGTTCAATAAACTTTTACATGAGTTTATATGTACTAAATATCGTATCTCATTCATTGGTGCATATTTTCATGGCAATTAACTTCAATTTATTTTGAAAATAATTGCAGCCGAGTTTAGTGAATCTTATTAATGATAAGTATTGTATATATTATAAAATTTGTCAAAGGGCGGTTTGAGGAGTTCGAGACTTAACAATGAAAATATGAATTTGTAATTGGAAATTGCGTTTAATGTTTTCAGTCATCTATAAGCTCAAAAAATCTATTCTACCCATGATTCAAAGTCATTCTCCTATACCTGACGTGGTTTTCTGTAAGTTTTGCAAGATACATCACCACAGCTTCAATCGTCTGTTGATTAAATAAAAAATGCATACCAATTAGGAAGAGTTTGACCTTTAGAGAGAGATGGAAGTCGGAAGTTATGACACAGTTCTTCTTATGAGATCACATGCTGTTGATCCCACATTAAAATAAAAGTATTAATTCACACCATGTCAAACAATAGATAAAATTGTACATATAATGTACAAATAATGTAAATTAACTTGTAGTTCTAGCCGTTTAGGTTAAATTATTGAAAGGATAGAAATCGGTAAATTTGCAAATGTGAAAAGCCAAGGTCATACATAAACATCTCAATAGATGGTATTTTTAAAATTTGCATGGAAACTTAACAGTTCCGCCAACAACATCCCTAAGTAAGTGTTAGTTCTAATTTCTCATTAAACGACATGATTTATGTAAATTAACGTGAGAACCGCATAGTGTGTCTAACTGACAGAAAAATTTAAACTCATTTGTTTATATTCAAAATGCAAACCACCGTATTGGATAAGAAAATTGCGAAAAGGTTATATAAACTGCAACTACAAAAAACGTTCGTCTTTTCCTGATTCGTCAGTATTGATGAAACGTCACATAGTTACAGTATAATCAGTAAGTAACAAAGTTAATGCACTCAAAGATCCGATAACCAGTACATCCTTAAATTAATTTAGAGAAGGAACAAATTATAATTAGTCCGCTCTAAATCCAAGAAATAATTTCCAAAGAATTAGCCAGTGAAACAAACATAGCAAGGGGAATTCAATAAATCTGCTACTACAATGTAAAAGTTAGTTTACAAATTATTATAAATAACTAAAATTCGGGAGTGACGCGAAATACGAATTTTTAAAATGCTTCCAATTATTATTTAAGAAAATTGAATGATTTAAATCTAAATAAAGGTGTATAACTTGAGTTTCATTCTTAATTATTTTATTTAAAATTCAGATAACCAGCAGTTTGCATCTTTAATTAAAAATGTATGTAATCCTTTAGTATTAAAATATCCTTCTTCCACAAATGTTTTATTTACTGTAGCGTAAAACATCGTAGCCGTAAATTAACTTCTTCGATTATCATTTATTATAAATAATTCAAATACTTCTTTTATTGCCCTCATTATTTATAGATTTTATTTTGTTATGTAAATAACCTAAATCTTAGCTTGAATGTAATAAATATACTTAAACCTACATTTCGTATTTGTTCGAAAATAATAACAAAGCTTGC
Organism: Phrixothrix hirtus; assembly: GCA_024586415.1. Lineage (NCBI taxonomy): Eukaryota > Metazoa > Arthropoda > Insecta > Coleoptera > Phengodidae > Phrixothrix > Phrixothrix hirtus. The sequence goes on from JAHWXV010085480.1 coordinate 4,898, forward strand.
TTTTAAACAATACGCGAGCCAGATATGTGTCATTTAAATTGCACACTAGACGCACCCCTAATAAAGTTAGTTGGCCGTTGACCACAAGTATATAAAAAAGTAAATACAATGAAAACTGTCTAAACCGGAATCCCAAGGGAGCATGAATTTTTTCCGTTTCACACAGGTTTTCGTTTTAAACAGATTTGCATTTTTGCAAGTAGATATATGTAATTAACCCACAGCGACGCTAAATAAATTCTTTGGTTTGTATAATACATTTATTAATTAGCTTTTATCATGTTATATTTTAAATGTTTTATTTCATGTATACATATGTACATGGACATTTTTGCATTCCGCATTTGTGGAATCGTGTTTGAATTAAACTTTCATTATGAACAGAGGCCTCTTCAATGATGGTTCATAATTATATTAGTGTTTTAAACATTGTTCCTGGTACTGGTAAATTTCTAGATCTAGCACCTATAAACCATTCATATGTAATTTTGTTAATTTCCGTATTTTCAGTTGCGCGGGGTCTGCGTTTTGAACATGAGTTTTGTGCATTGTAAATCACTGTTCTTTAAAACGAGCCTTGTTTTTCAAAATATCATACAACTGTGTTTTTCCGCAATTAAATTTAAAGGTGAGTTGCTTAGCGCTTAAACCTTCAGTTTCGTGGGTTTTTATTAGGATAATTGTTTCTTTAAGTGTAAGAATGTTATATATGCGATTCATTTTTATTTAAAAAAACAAAATCTAGTTAGAAATAATAATTGTAGATGATTTGAAAAATTAAAACAATTTTTTTATTCGCGGACTTGACGTGTTAGTTTCAAACACCACGAGAATACTTGTAATGTATCGGTAAATTGTAGAATATACGCACGTACTTAGGATTGAAAGTGCATATGAGTCGTTTCAATAACTGTTAATTCTGCATTTTAGCAGAATAGTATGAATAAGTCCCTTTTGAAGTGTGTTAATAACATTAAGTAGTTCCACGGTTAAGTTTAATACACAAATATAATTTTATTTCCTTCTAAGAAATACATACAAATTTATGCATGTTTAAAGCATAAATATTATTTACATTACGTACATGCATACACAATTTTCCGCATTTTTCAGTTAAATCTATTACATCGGACCTGTATTTCCTTTCCGTGTTCGCGTTAAGCAGTTTCCGGCTTAGCCTATGTGTTTTTCCTATAATTTTCACGGGACCGTACATATTTTCCGGAATGAGCAGGATTCCGGCTTTTCCAGTTTTCACCTTAGACAGTTTTCACTGTAACTAGATAGCGCTCGATCAACTACATAATTAAGGTAAGACAATTAAAAAGCCGCGACCAACAAACAGGGATGATTTACTCGACTTTTTCATTTGGTTTTGTTCAAAGAACTAGCGTTCTTCTATGTAAATCAACCAAATCGTCTCTTAATATTGTCTAATTCGTTGGGCTACAAAACCCCCTATATATATTTTCCAACCAATAATACAATATATCACAAAGTTTTCAAAATTGACAAAAGACACCTGAAAAATGTTCATTAGTAGAAAAACGGATCATATAATGCTAGAACTGTGTATTTAACAGTATAAGACTCCATTCAAGAAAGTTTCCGAACTTATTAAAGCTCATTCCATTATAAGCATTAAGAAATACAGTTTTTACAACGGTATTTATATTTTTTGGAAGCAATGCTGATAATCTTCCTTTGCGATAGTCGCAATAGTAGAGGTTGGCGCTTTGTGGATATCAGAAATCATTGCAAAATACTTTTCTTTCAACTTTATTTTCAGATTTGAAAACAGATGAACATAGAACGCGGTTATTGACTTAAACTGGCTTGGAAGCATTTCTTAAAGGAGCTTGAAATTTTCAGACAAAATACGATTGGAATGTTAATCCAATTTGATACATGGTTTTAAAAGAAAATAATATAAGTTATCTGGGATAATGTATGTATAATTTGTTAATATTTCAACAACACCGTTTTTGAACAATAACATCGTAAGTATATTTTGATACCGACAGTTTTCGTATGGTCCGTAAATTTTTGGACACCATGTATAGATAAATAAATTTGCTTTTGGTAATTGGTCCCTTACAAAAATAGGGAAGGTCCAGATATTTGGTCAATGTTGTCAAAGTACTTGACTAAGAACTATTTTCGATACTACCTAAAACAATATTTATAGTTTTACCCCTATAAGAATTAAAAATTAATAGAAGTAATTTGGAAACATTATTAGAAATCGATTTACATTCAGCATCACACTTCTATTCGATCGTAAGTGCACACTTTTTAATTTTAGTCACTAAGTTTAGTTAAGGATTTACGTTCAAAATAAATAATAAAATATAATAATATCACACGTACTAAATTTATTTTTGTAAGACAAAACGATAAATCTCTTCTAAATCAATAAATATGCATTACTATAAATTTGATTTTATATTAAAATAAAACACTTTATTAAATGGACTATATTTGTTATCACAAATTAATAATAAAATTTCAATCATTTATCCTACAATTTTAATTTTAAAAGGTTACATACATAAATAATAAATAAATAATACAAAATTCAAGACCAAGTTTAATTCTAAATGCGATATAGATGACTGATAACGAAAACAAATATTATATACCGGGTGTTCACGATGAAAGGAAAAATTCGATAACAAATTACTAAATAAGTGTTTTTGAAAAACGCTCAGACATCTATTGAGATTTTTAATTTGACATCTTTCGACATACACCTAAATCCAGTGATACTTCCTGTTTTTCCGGAAACGATACCAACTATCTTATTTCAAATACAACACCCTGTATATTTTATTAACGAATTCAAATTTGACATATTTATTGCAACTATTTATTTCAATATTCACAAAAAACGAATTGAGGTATAAACATAAATCAGTTTTTAAAATTACGAGATAAAAATGAACTAACTTAAATTAAATGTTCAAATTGATATCCATTGACTTCATGGCACTTACGAGTATTAAGGCGAACTGTACATTTTGAAGCATTTCTGGAGATATTCTATAGGTTTCCTTAGAAATTCAATTATTTAAATATTCCAAACAATTTTGTCTATTTAAATATACCTTCGACTTTAAATATCACATAAAAAAAAGTTCAGGAGAGTGTCAGACAGCTTGATAGGACCTCTGCTTTCAATTTATCTATTAGGGAAAGTTGAATTAAGATATTGACGATCGCGCCGCACCATAGGAAATGGTAGAACAAGCCTAGATCATGAATGACTTTTACAAAAGATTTAATTTCCTCAAAATTTAATATTTATTAGGTATTGAAAATGTAATATTTGATATTATAAATTATAAAATATAAAAAAATAACTATTCTACCTATCGCATTAGCGTGATTTTTTGACTTACAACTTTGCCACATTCACAGTGTTATATCATAAAATCATGAGCCAAACAGTATTTATTGTAATATATTTTTAGAAAGGAAATTTAGTTAATTTGATATTGTATGTAATTAATAAACGTACGACAAGATACATTTACGAGGTATTTCAGCGGAGTTTTGACTTTTGCCTAATTGCCTAACATTCAAAATTTATGTCATTTTGTAACTTAGACATACATTAATGACATATGAAAAAATCAGCTGCGGATGCTTGCGGTTTTCTCCGTTATGAAGAAAAATGTGCCATTATACTGGGAAAATATTGTTTACGAATTTCACGCAATACTATATCATTGCGTTATGAGTCGACATAATTTGAAGTTTACGGTTTTAGATAATTAAATTTATCGATAGCTTGTTTTGTGAAAATAAGTTTGATAACATATTGCACTCATATATCCTGAAAAAGCGTTAGAATAAAGTTATCATCGAACCGTGTGCTATGGAGCATGCATACCGTACATATGCACATCGTTCAACCCACAATCAGTTATATAAAGTCCTGATATAAGTTTATTTAATTAAAATTAAAACATATTCTCCAACATAACGTTCTCGTCATATCTTCAAAAATGAATACCTACGTTTTCAAAGCGTGAAGTTATTCTTGCCTATATCGAAAGCGGAAGAAACGTTTCGGAATTAAATAACTATTTTCGTGAAAAACATGTATCGGAATACAATATACCCATGATAATTCGTGATTTGAAGAAAATTAATCTCCCAATTCAATAAACGCTGGACATGGGCATTACGTCGGAAATATATTCTTTTTAAAAACAGTAGTGATTGGTTAGACCAAGAATATTCAATAACTTTACGAATGTCGGAAGATGAAGGTGGCGTCTCATCAGATTTCACACCAGCTAGTTCTACTGGAGAACGAGGAAAACTTTACGTGTTTTAGGAAGACTGTGAAATCAAGAAAGAGTCATAAAAACACTGAATTACTAAATGACTGTGTATATACATTGAAGGTTTACGATCAAAGGGGGGAAGGCAACGTGGAAACTATCAGATCTGCAGATATTGATAAGAATTCGATTTTGAAACTAATTCAAGAAAACTCAAATCAAACAAAAACCTTGAACGATCAGAAAGCATTAAGTGTTTTCATTGATTTAAATTTGGCTATATTCGATTTATTATAAGGTACAAGAGAATAAATGAAGATCCTACTCACCTACTTCGGCCTTTAGATGATTTGTTAGATCAAAAGACAAGTAGTATTTCATTAATCGACTCTATTTATAAAACCGAACTGCAGCATTTTTTTTGGATAGCAAGTAGAGGTGTAGCAGTTTATTTGGTAAAAGTGAATATAAGCAAATCTTTACTGAAGAGTCTGAACTTATTTGTGACGCAAATTTGTTCTTTGCTTCCTTTGTGCTCGATTTTGTTGGCCAATTTTAATTGAATTTTCTAAGAAGACTTTTGAAAAAATTAAAGCAAATTAATATTTTGCGTCCATCAATCATAAATAAAGTTGGAGAAGAAGTGCTCGTTAAAGATGTATTCTTCTTGATGATGATGGATGGCAAAATTTCCCATCTACTATCCAATTTATCTTCAAGTGCAACATGCATCATTTGTGGTACTATTCCTAGCTAAATGAATAATTTGGATAAAGTATCCGGGAGATTTGAAAATGAAATGCCTTCCCCTATGTTTTGTTAACTTTATATGCCTGGTTACGAGGCATGGAGATAATTTTTCATATTTCATACGATCTTTCTTTCCAAAAATAAAATAACGAAACTGTAGAAGAAAAACATGGTTCAAAGGCGCTTTCGAGAAGGTTCGAATACCGATAAAGTACGACAAATATGTGGCGCAAAGAATAGAAGAGCTTGCCAAAAACGTTGTATGAATTTAATGGAAGCAAGAGAAGTGTGTAAGAACAGAAAGGAATGGAGAAAAATAGTGAATGGGTGATAGTAGTGATAGTAGGATTGGTAGGTAATAGTGGGCTGTTGTGGATACTTTAGAGTGCTGGGAGTTAAGGTGAAGGGCGGTGGTAGTAAGAGGGGTTGGTGTATGGGTGCATGCTGTGGTTGTGAAGGTGGAGGCTTGGTATTGGGTTTTGCCTACCCCGCTAAGGGAATGGCATGATTGGTAGTAGTAGTAGTAGTAGTA
>JAHWXV010085533.1:0-14992 GCA_024586415.1 Phrixothrix hirtus
CTGTAGGGATTTATAAGGACTAAGTAAAGTGCACTTTCGTTCGGATAAGGGTGAAGAACTTAGCTAAATAAAATTTGAACATAAGTGTTATTTAAAAATGGTCTTAAATGCAACAAACCTTTATTGTTGACTGTTAAAAATTGTATATGCATAATATAAATAAATCTGTACATAATTTCTGTCATGCATTAATATTTTATTAGTAAATAAATGACATTACATTCATACTGTGTTAATTATTACAAAAAAAAGGGTTAGTAAAATATTCCAGTTAACGTTAAAAATCAATTTGTACAAATATACGAAATACTCGTATAGTGTTACTAAATTGTCGTTTGAGGGCAAAACCTCTTTACACCTACATCCTGAACGATTCAAGACCTGATGTTAAAGTATTTGTAGACACAGTTATCGTATGACTCCGCCCACTTTTTCAAGTTAGTGAAGTATCACTTTTCTGTGGCTCCTCCTACTTGCGGAGGTTTAGAATTGCCTTGAACCGCCCTGGACGGTTGCCGGCGTCTTCCTCGTAGGCTCCTAGTCAGGAGATCAGGGGGTTCGAGCTGTCGTGAAACAAAGAATACCAATTAACGGTCTGTTCATGGATGAACTGTTGGATTATAGCGATGCTTAGATCTTCGTCGATTTGCGAATTTCGCATAAACCGCGGAGCATCTGTAGCCATGCGCAAGTACTTGTTTTGGATGACTTGCAGCTTCCTCATGTTTGACCTAGCGGCGTATCCTCAGACGGTTGCCGCGTAGACCATTGTCGGATGGATGATCGCCTTATAGAGCCTAACATTGTTTTCCAAGGAAAGTTCAATTCGGCGATTCAACAAACCGTACAATGCTGCCACATCGGCTTTTGCACGCGAAGTGCAATGGTTGATGTGGTGTCTCCACGTCATCCAGGAATCGAATACGACAAGCAGGTATCGAACCTCGTCCTCCTGAGGAATCTGAATGTCAAACATTTCAATTTCTTGTAGAGGGCGTGTACGCCTACGCGTAAAGAACACCGCAGTTCTTTTTTCCGCGTTGACGTCGATTATCTACGTTCGGAACCAAGTTTCCAACCCAAGAACCGTCGCTTGAAGGTTGCGGAGGGCTAGGTTTGGGTCTCGGGATCGGGATAAGACGGCGGTGTCGTCAGTGTATAGCCCGAGAGTCGTGTTCGTCTTTCTGGGAATGTTGCTGCAGAAGATGGTGTAAAGCAACGGTGAGACTAGGGAATCTTGCGGAACCCCCGACTCTATGTTCCTCGGTCGCCAACGATGCCCCTCCAGCTTGATTTTAAACGACCTATCACTAAGATAGGACGGAATCAGCTGAATGAGCTTCCGATGAAAGTTTGCTTCAAGCATCTTGTACAGCAATCTCTGGTGCCAAACCTTGTCGAACGCCTTGGCGACGTCCACGGAAACTGCTGCTGTCACATCTTTGAAGGCGTAATCTTTGGTGATTTCTTCGGCCAGCCGGAGTACCTGATGAGTGGTGCTGTGGCCCGGTATGGAACCGAATTGCTCGTCGGGAATGATCTTTGCGTTTTTGGTCGCATCTTTCAGGCGATTCAGAGTTATTCGCTCTGCCAGCTTTCCTAGATAAGAGACAAGATTGATAGGGCGGTAATTCTAAGGAAAGGTTCTGTCTTTTCCGGGTTTAGGAAGGACGATGACGTCAGCAGATTTCTAGGATGAAGGAAATCATCTAAGTCTCAATATCGCGTTCACGATATTGACTACTGCGGCGATTCCCCTGGGTGGGAGGGAGCTGAGGGCGGAGTTTTGGTATGTTATCAGGACCGGGCGCCTTCCGCGGCTTGCATAGCTTTATGAAATCACGTATCACGTTCGAGGAAGCGAGAAGGATGTAGGTAGGGTTTGCGTCGTCCTCGCCGTCGTTTTCGGTGGGGATACGACGCCTTACTGACCTTTCGATGTGCTCGACAAAGTCAAGATCGGCGTGCAGGAAGTTCAAAGGAAATTGCAACTCTAGGCTATCTGCGAATGCGTCCGCCTTGTCATTTTGTTGTTACAATTTAAACTTAAATTTAAATAAAAGGTTGTCGTTTTATAAATCTAAATTTTTAATTATAGTCTTGTTTAAATTTATTATTTTTCTTTCAGAGATTTAAAGGTGATAATTCTTTTATTTGCATTATTGAATTAATATTTTGATTTTTATTGTTGATATTGAGTTTGATATGAGGTAACGCTATTCATCTTATAGCAAAGTGTAGCGTGGGTTGCAGCATATCCAGAATAGGCAGGCAACTTGTATAACAGAAGGTAAACAGGATTTCGAGTTTAACTAACCAAACCTTCAACAAAATATGAAGCTTACTTAATATGGCGGAATTTAAATAGCCGTTTGAATAAAGATTACCACATATTTGTGAATCCCAACATCCCAACAAATTTGGCTATCCCAAAGTGGGGCAATCAATTCCAAACCATCACAAGATACAAAATTAATTTTAATATTATTCGAAAGACTGATTTCTACCACTATATATATATATATATATATAAAAATGTTTGTAAATCCAGTAGCTTGCCTAATTAGAATTACACAAACTACAAATGCTGTGTTTAGATAAAACAAGTTAATTGTAAAATATTGGCAGACCATCTATTGTTTATATTAGGAGGTGTTTTAATATAAATAATATAAAGAAGAAGATTTCTCCTACAAATGGCACGAATTTTAAAAAAATAATTCAGCACAAGTGAAAATCCATCAAACCGTAATATAAACAATTCTAAGGCTTCTCATCAAAAGATTTTTAACCTAACTAAATAGGTAAAAATATAAAAGTTTGCATTTCCAAATAGCGTGACACAGCACCAGCAGACCAATGGTTTCACCGTAGTGGGGTTCATCAGAGCTGCACGGCTGGACACGCTGATTGAAAATGCAAAACTTCCTTTTAAACACACAAACCTGTGTGGCGTTAATGACAAATATTGCCAGAGCCATCTATTGTTTATATTAGGAGGTGTTCTAATATAAATAATATAAAGATAAAGATTCCTCTTACAAATGGCACGAATTTTAAAAAATTGATTCGGCACAAGTGAAAATTCATCAACCTGTAATATGAACAATTCTAAGGCGAAACCATTGGTCTGCTGGTGCTGTCAAGCTGTTTGGAAATACAAACTTTTATATTTTTACCTATTTGCCTATATTACATTTGATGGCTTTTCACGTGTGCCGAATTAATTTTTTAAAATTCGTGCCATTTGTAGGAGAAATCTTCTTCTTTATATTATTTAAGTTAATTGTATGTATTAAATAAGATTTCATCATTTTAAATATTATCACGCAACATGTCGCAAGTTCAATTACAATAAATTATCGCAAAACGCGAGAAAGAAATAGCAAATAAGTTACGCTAGTGGAATAAAGCCACCGCTTCCTAAATTAGTATATAATAGAAGCTATTCAAAAACGCTTAAGACGCTTCAATTTCAACTGTGGAATCAGAAGCATCGAGTTGCACACTCATGGTGGAGCTCTCCCAGTAAACCAACCTTGAATTTAAAATATATAACCGAGCCAACGAACTTATTTTGCACTTGGAAGGTTGTCAATGTTACCATCTTCACCGACAATGTCTTCTTGCTATGGTAATCAGCGCCTTCGATGAAAGATATTCATGATTCTCCAGTTAAATAGTTGCTTGTGCTATAAGATAACTGGAATACCCTGAAAGTCACCGTCATATGTTGCGCGTGGCCTGTCTTGATTTTGCTGCCGCAGTTGACAGTGCGACTCTGCAGACGAATCTGACAGACCCGCTTAAAGGTTACGTGAACACTCGCTTTAATTGCCCGTGCCACAAAAGCTACCCTTGCTAAGCATTCAAATCGCAAAAGGAAATGTAATAGGAGTACATAAAAATGCTTAGGTCAATTAGAAACCGCTTTGTGTACCAATGTAAGAAACATTGATACATAATCCGTTATTAGACAACTCCCAAAAGCATTCTATCATTTGTTTAAGGCCTTTAAAAATTAATTACTGTTGATAGCAAGCTTCCTCATGAGATGTGCTAATTAATTTCATTGATACTAATCCAGTAGTATCATCCATCCGTTGCTAAAATTAATACTAGCCGAGACAAACTGATTGTCATCAGTAACAGTTAAATACATTGATTCGCTCCACGACAGTTGAGCAGTTCAGACACTTTTCAATGCGCTCCAGAAAACTTTGAGCTTTTATTGAATTTTATTTAATAAAATTTTAATTCCAAAGTTAAAAAAGTTGTGCGAAATTTAGCTGCTTTAATTTATAATAATTCGCAATGTGAATTTTTTTTGCTAAAAGTAGTTTGTGCAGCGAAAATTAAAACTGTAATACAAGCTAATTAATTTAGTTAATTATTAGTTTTGTTGTGGAAATAATACACCAAAATACAAATAGAAATACACAAAGATTTTGATGGAGGACCGCCCCGACCCAGGGCAAGTAGCAAGTACAGTGGAAGACATCAACAGGAAGTGCAAAGCCGATGAACCATAGGTAAGGCCTCTTTTAAACATAGACTCAGACATCATGAACATGTCAGCAACAAAGTTACAACGACCTCTTAGACTTCATTGAAAATGACTTAGATCCTAACTTTAAAATCACAAAACTCAGCCGTAAAACACTCCGAAATAAATTTACCATCTGGACTATTTCCCAATCGCAACTTATAGGCGAGAACAAACAATCATATAAACAAATAGAAGACTTAAAAGACGAAAACAAAGCCTTACAAGCATTCAAAACACAATAGGCACTCCAAACATACGCTCAAATTGCCAAAACACCCGCATACATTATAACATCTACAACCGTACACCCCACACAAAAAACACAAACACTGTTTTCATTCAAGCCAAATCAGGCGCGGATAGCAACAAAATTGGAGACATTTCTGCACGCAAATTAAATCCAATCATAGTCAAAATTAAAATCAATATCAGAACTACAAATAACATGTTGATAGTGGAGACGGCAACTGCAGAAGATGCTACCAAAATTGTAACCTACAAAGAGCTAGAGATGTTCCCACGGGTAAACCAGAAGAAGAGATTAGAAATCAAATTTACATGCAAATCTTTGATGATAATATTAGCATTACCAAGAAGGAGTTCAAGCTTTGTTTCAGGCTCCGTTTCAAGGCAGGACCGCGTGCTAAACCGACATATCATCAGGTAGTAGAAGTTACTCCGAACATCCAAAAAATCATCCTTAACTTGGGCAGATTATATGTAGGGTTCAGTGTCCTAAATGTAAAAGACTTCCTCGTTATTCCGCAATTCCTGCGATATTGCGATCTCGGACACGTGCAAAAATTTTGCAAGTCCGAGAAAGGGATATGTTGTCATTGCGGTGACTGTAATTATAAACGAGAACAGAAAGGAAGCGCCACAAACCTACATACTATTTAATTTACGAAATAAAAAATGTCTTGTCAAATCTTACAAATTATTGCTTAACAGACTGATACAGAAATCTGACTATGGACAAACTTACAAACGCAAACACATACAAGACACCAACCTTGAAACATGAACCTGAACTTGAACTTATACAAACTAATATAAACATAAAATGGACTATGGACAACCAACCTACGGACGTAAGCATAGACAAAAAACACAAAACAAAACCACCTTTTAGGAATGCAAGGGACCGGAGAGGGCCCTTACCTATAGACTTAGACATTTACAATTAAATTATACAGATCAAAGCATACAGGCAGACATCACAGAAATACAACAAATATTAAAACTAGTGACAGATCAACAACAATGGATAGTTCTCATACAACACCAATACAGACAATAGACAAATAGAGAAATTACTCTAAATTAGAAACTGACATGCAGCTAAGTAGGCTAAAAGAACAGAGCACCTTAAAGACAGCGTTACAATATCTTGAACGAAGCACACATACAAACGGACATATTATCGCCTTTCTACTCCCAACAGATCCTACTTTACTTAAAAAATTATTACTTAAAATCCTTGAAAGAAGGAATGAGGAACTGGAATTGCAATAGCTATACATGGACTACGTAACGACATATCGTCGCGTAACTTTTGACTCCTCACAAAACTGACCAAACAGTCACATCCTAACTAGAGACCTCTAATAAATGACCAAATTGCGGAAACTTGCGCAAGAATCTGAGATTGACGTACTAATTTTATAAAAACCGTACACCACTAAAGACAAAATTCCGGGGATGCCAGTGTCCAGCTTCAAGATAACTAAAGGAAACTGTATGGCCGCTATCGATTTCCACTGCGTTTGTGTCGATATCAAAACACCATCGGGGGGCTGCATACTGCTAAACTGGAAGTAGGACCTTACTTCCAATTTTCAGACGACATCGACGACCATCTCAGACTAATCCGCCGGATTCCCCTCACGTACATAGGCAGAAGTGCTATATATGCGATGGAGGTTAACGCGAAGTCGCATATGTGGTATAGTGACAGGACAGATGGCAAAGGACAAAAACTACTAAATTTTATACAGCAATACCAACTCGAGATACTAACCAAACTAAACAATCCTCCTGCATACTACGGTCATAATAACACACAGTCAAACATAGACGTGACGCTCTGCATTCTACAGATATACGATCTTACATCACACTGGAAGGTTACAGCCAACCAGACTAACAGCGACCATAACATTATCACATATACTTTAATCCTAAGAAACTTGACGATAACTACCATAGAATCAAACAAAACCTTTAACTATAACCAAGTCAACTGGAAATTATTACAAAACTCATTTATACCGCCATCCCTAATCAGACCAAATGAAAATATTCACGAATATACTAAAATCCTAACTAAAACGCTAAAAGACGCCATGAAAGTCGCCATCCCGAAACACTACCCTAAGACCACAACTAAAATCACATTTTAGAATACGCATCTTACTGACCTAGGAAAAAACGTACTACCAGCACGAAAAGCTTAACATAACACCTTAACTCCGGATCTGCGAACCAACACCCTGGCAGTTTATAGAAACATAAGATAACATTATAACAACGAAATATACAAAACGATAATAAACAGCAGGATTATGTTCACAGAGAGGGAGTTAAAAACTAATCCGTGGGATCTGCCGCACAAATTGGCGGCAGACAAACTCAACACTAACACCGAAATATATACGCTACCCAAAGGGAATGGAATTTACATGACTACATGGGACGACACAATAATTTACCTTTTTAACAGCCTATTACCTGACGATGACCCAACAACAGATACTCCGAACAAAAAATCTTTCGAGAATATTCATATTCATTACCATCAAACCAAAACCAAATACCAGCTATCACAACGACTGAAATAACAGAAGCCATTGACTCACTAAAATACAAAAAACACGTTGACCTGACGAAATTAAAAGTGAAAGACCTTTTAACACCCGTACTCAAAGCTCCCTTTAATAAATGCTTGATGTAGGGAAAGATTTAAAACCACTGGAAACAGGGAAACATCACCATTATTAAAAAAGGAAAAGCGAAAGACCCTCAAACCTACCGATTTATTTGTCTTCTGAACACATTTGGCAAACAGGAAAAGATACTTAACGATAGACTCACGGAACATATGACAAACAACTCACAAAGCAACAAACAATACGGCTTCAGAAAAGGCAAATTGGCTGAAAACGCCTTCAAAGTTCTAAAAAGTACACGACACCGGTTTGCGTAGATATCAGCGGCGCCTTCGACAATCTTTGGTGTCCATTCTTAATTAGATCTCTACGCAAATGTAATATCCCAAAAGACCTCATACGAACAGTCAAAAGATATTGTCAGGACAGGTACGTAACTACTAAAAGTAACCAAAACCCCATTACTAAACGAATCACTAAAGGCTGTCCACAAGGTTCCATTTGTGGACCACCATTTTGGAATACTGCTTTGGACGACCTGATCCTGATAATAGGAAACGCTTGTGCGGCGCCTCTGATTTTTGCTAGGTTGAACCGCGAATCATTTTTAACAAATTCTCCTAGCAAAAAAATATCCACTCTGATCAAGTTGTTGGATGTAGCCTTCACATATATCTTTTTACCATTACTAAATGGCTTAATAAACTACTCCTGCACGATTACTAACGTTAAACCTAGTTTTACAAAACTATACAGTGGATCTGATTTGTATAACATCGAATTGGTTAGATATTGTGATGATACATAATAGGTGTTTAAGATAATTAAACCGCTTCACAACGATACAGTATTCCTTCTATATCTTTCATTAATAGTTTTTATGTTACAACGGAGATAGAATATTTCTACCGGTGTAGAATTATCGTAAACGCCTATAAAGCTGTCACGTAGATTAACTTCGTCCTCGCCAGAATGGAAGGAAAAGCAAACTAGGAGGTGAGAGTAAAGGGTCACTAAATACGCACAAACGAAGGGTGTCCGACTAAAACACCTTCTTCGGAGAGATGCCGATGTGCCGTTGAATTATCTTAAAGTAAAGAAAATAATTATCTAGATTAGATCGTAGAGATAAGGAAGTAATGCTTTTGATCGCTACTACGCCTTTATGTTTATAAATAACTTGCAGAACAAGACTGTAATGTTTATTTTTATAAACCTTCCATTTTAGGTATTTTTTAAATTTAATTTGCAATTTTAGTTGCAACGTTTTCACTAGCAGCATGCTGTACATAGGTTTCTAAAGCTAAAATATACTACAAAATTCTAATTTCATTCACTATATTCAGTACTTAAATTGGATTTGTGTTTTTGCTTAATTCATAATTTTAAATTTAACTTGTGGGGTTATATTTTCATTATTTTACAGATTTATTTATAATTAATGTTTAATTACAAAGGGTCCCGGACAAGTGTCGCCGCCTTCTATTCCTTTTGTTAACGAATCGTTTTGAAAATGCGCATGTTGGTTATATCCTTGAGCGTGCTAACGCCATAATGCAAGGTGGTATTCTTAGTGTGAATTGTTGGTCATAATACGCTTTTAAAATTTTAAAAATGTTTTGAACAACGTTCCTTATTTAATAAAGAACGATTATGTTTTTGTGGAAACGCGGTTTGCGCGAGTAAGATATAATAATTAATTAACTGTAAGTGTAAGCCTTTTTTTATTTTCAGTTTCTTTTGGATGCATGTAAATATAATACATAATGCTTACATTTCTTTTATGGGTTTGTGGATTATTCGCAAACTACTAATTGCTGTTGGATTATGGTTCCTGATCATCGGCTTTATCTGTGATGCTGTCGATCGTGGCTTCGTTTTTCTACAAGAAGATTAGGAAATCTATTTTTTTTGTTGCTGCTCTAGTCCTGTTTTCTGAAAACTTCTACAAGGTTTGAGTTATTTAAGAAATTTACTTATTAGAAGTTCAATTCCGTTCAAATAGAAAATTTAACCTTCAAGAACGAAACTGTTTAGATAAATATTATTTATCGTTTTAAAAAATAAACGTTTGTACACGTGCTATATGTGCAACTTCTTGGTAAACCTTGAACATTTCATTTCATGATTTACCGTATTGTATTGTCGACTTCTTATAGTTTCGGATAAACATTTTACTTAATTGATTATTTTAATTATAATTATAAACTACGAGATTTATGGTTCTATTTTGTTGAATTATAGAAGTTGCTTAAACTAAAACCAAATTTCAAATTCATTTTATAGTTTCTTAAATCACACTTAAAGTAAAGATAATTAAGTAATAGTTTAAATTGTCACCTACTATGAATAAGATAACGAACATTGATTTTTATTTATGTTAATAGCTATGTAGCTTGATTTCTGTAATCAATTTTATAAAGATAAACATTGTTTAAGATAACGTATTATTGTAGAAAAGTTAATCTACGAAAACTTTTAATTGAAATTTACTGCACTGTTTTTATTTAAACTTTTATTTGCTACGTCTAATTTACCAATTCTGGTTTAGGTAGCTGTTGTTTAGTTTCTCTAGAGAACCCAAGCATACCCGTTATAATTGACTAAACGAAAGTTAGATAATTATTTATCAGTATTCTGATACGAGGTACAATCATTTAATTTATAAGAGCTACAATGTCTCGCTACATTTATTTTGTTAACTTTATAACTCTATACTTTTGTAAATCATTGCCATTACGTTAGAGTATTTACGTTTATGTTCACTTTTGGTTCTGAAATTAAAATACTCGTCTTATTTTCATTAAAAGGTTTCAATCACATACATTATAATAATACTTCAAAATAAACAGGGCAACAACATTTTGCATTTGTTATTTAATAGCATATAACCATACCTTTAGATTAGTATTTTAATTTTGAACATTTAGGTTACTGCGAGATCCAGAAGGTTGTGACGATTTCGACCCGAGGTACTCGTCGGTAAGTAATACTTTACTTTCTCTACAAAATCGTCTGGCGCCCATTTTTCTTATTGTGCTACGCACCAACGGTAAGTTAGTACGTGATTCTCTTCCAGTATCAAACAGAAAACCCGCATCAGACATCTTCACCCGCACCCAAACTTCCGGTAACTACTGAGCCCGAGCAAACGCTGACGCTTTAATTATTATTTCATTTATTCTAAATCTACCGTCATAAGACCTGAAAAGGAAAATACATTTACGGTGCACCCTTGTCACGAGCGTGTTAGGCGTTACACCTAACAACGGTACTGATGGCCGCTAGCTCTTCGGAGTAGGGGTAGGTTCCATGTGAAGTACACTAGCACCGTCCGCACTCTATAGGAAGTTGCTGGAAACGCGTACAATGAGTCGAGATATAGGAGGGCGCCACTGTTCCAGATAAGCCGCTCAAAGTATGGAACTATCCTCGGAACAGACACAAACAGTCCCTGGCCTCTAGTGAATTTGTCCCAGGATTGCCTTTTGTTAAGGCCCCCAAATGTTAATATTAATTTAGATCCTGTTCAAAAGAGGGAACCTTAATTAGTATATATCCCCTGCAATGCAAAGTATTATCAATTAACTTAGGCTACGTTCAAAAATAAGTCTAGTTGAGTTACATGATATATCTATTACTAAAGGAATGGCTTATTTAGCATAAACACAAAATAACAGGTTGCAAAATAAAAGGTTACAGATAACTTCGCCACCCCTTGAATTTGGCCTGATTCAAGAGATACGGGAAGAACTACTTAGACTACTAAAGCCTAAAATTAGGGTTAACATATATTTGGATACAGTCAACGCAAGTATGCGTCCATGATCTGGACAGAAGGTATGTAGTAATGGTCTCCCCTCGCAAGGGCAAGGTTTAAGCTGGCCTCTACAAGGATGCGATATGCGTTGACATTTTGCTTACGCCTTTCACATGCCAACAATACGGAAGTAAGAGAACAAAATAAAAAGGAGTACATAATTTTATTCGTCAATTTACCGGGCGTCTAGATTTCCCTAAACCATGGTCGTCAGTCGCGGTCTGTTTATGAATTCCTGCGTCCGCAGAAGAACGTAACACGTCCAAAAGCAGCAACCGGGATGGGAAAAAGAAAGAGGGTCAATCCCCAGAGATACATTATTCCATCTCTTGGGTCTGGTCTTCCGTCATACTGCACTATGCGGAGTCACTAAACTCACACACCCAAACGGTTCAAACAAAGATCCGACACGCACGACCGATTCTTACACAAACTACGCGACGAATCCATATCCAACTATAAATGTCGCCGAAATCCACCGTACGTGAAAAATTACATTTAATTGTCACTTTTTATATTAAATACCAATTTCCCAATCGACACGGACGTAGAAAACGCGTCTCGCGCGTTTTATCCGACAGGAAGCTCTCTATTTAGTATTTTGTTGTCCTTACCAACAACGCCGTTTTGAAAATAATACGGCGGCAAATTTAAACGAAAAAATTTTGTTTAGGCGCGCAACGTCAACAAAACTGACATCCTGTATATGCTAAAGACGGAACATATGTAGGTAATACACAATAGTAATAATAAATTCGAGAACGTGAATCTAAGAATTCACATTTAACGTTTGAATTATAAGTAGTGTCAAATAACTTTTCGATAACACTCAGTAATCTACTAGACAAAATGATCAACCTGAAAAAAAATTTAGGTAGCAAGAAATAATAAGAATCTTATACTGTTGAAGCACCGAAATAACATTTTATTAAGTGATTTAAAGGTAAAGACAGAAATTACACAAATAAATTAATGTTTATAAGCGAATGATTATAAATTATTAAAAGTTCGTAAATATTACAAATATGTTTTTTAGTTTAAATTAAAACATTGAAGGTTTATATATGTGGCCGCCGACAACGTTTTGACATCTGTCTAGCTGTGCAGTACAATGTTATATCAAAACAAAAAACATAGGAAATGAATTAAAGTGAAATTATTTAAACTTTACATGAAACTTTTAATTGTATAAATATAACAATTGACGTTAAAAAAGAATAGGATAAATCTGTAAGTAGATCTGACTAATGACTAATTAGCAAAATGTTCCAGAGGAGCGTAAAATTTATTTAAACGGAGAACTAGATGTAATTTTAACAAAAATTTACTATTCAATTTAGTTGCAACCAAAATGAAAATTATAAATCAACAATCTATATTTTATTTAAACCGAAAGAATTCATCCCTAATCGTAAGCAAATAATCAGAGTTGGCCTTTATTTTACAGATTAGCGCATGAAAAATTCAAGTTCTTAATTCAAATTGCGTGGTTAAAAAAACCATTATATGGTTAAATAACTAATTAATTTTGGTTGACAGAATTTACAGTAACAGAAAAGGCAATAGCATTGGTGGTGTTTAAATTTTCAACAGTAAAATATTAGAACATATTTTAAAATTCATAACTTTAAGAAATTAAGAAAGAGACGAAAGAAATTGATGTGACAGGCTGACTTTGTTCTTATAGATGGTGGGTGGTATACAAAGAAGAATACAGTAGCACTAGGCACCAGCGTCCAGGAGACAATGCGGCAATACGGAAGTTTCAAGCTTAATAAGAAAACTGGAACTCCACATTGGTAGTTTAACATAAGGAAGGCTCCTTGGAATTCAAAGGGTCCATAAGGCAGTTCATGCTGCATTCTTCGGGGCTTATATAAGATAGAGGGCGTCTGTATCCACCAGGTGTTTTGTCCTTCGTGATATTAATCGGACGTGTAGACAGCAGCCAGATTGAGAAATGAGAAGAGGGAGGAAAAATCTATAAATTCAGAAAGACAAAAATTACCTAAGTAACAAAGCAAAAGACTTACACTATTTTAATTAATAACGGGTTTCTTAAAGCGACAGAAAAAAACTATTATAATCAAAGAAAAATTCGCACTAGTTATTGTAGTCTAAGCTAACAATAAAGTGAGGTTTTAAACGACCTTAGAAATACAATAGACAGCGTGCAGACTGAATTTCTAAATCTCGGTCAATTGCTTAAAGCATGTATCGCTAAAGACTTTACAATAAAAAGAGCAAAAGGAATAAAATAAAAAGAATCTGGTGTGAAACAACACACGACTTCCTCTTACGCACATAGATATGCCAATAGTGTTCACAAATGATTAGATTATTGCCTACGTTTATTTTGGAAACAATAATTGTAACGATTACCCATCCAAGTTACTGGACAGGCGAAAGGCTGCTTAACTCTGAAAATTTTCTCTGGTAAATTGCTTCAACGCATTTTCTCAGAAAAACTGTTAATTTCACGTAAAGGGGCATTGGATACATAATAATCGTAGCACATTTAAAAATAAAAGTTATAGCTGTTTTCGAAAAAATCGCAAAAAAAACTTAAAAATCGCAAGAATAAAGTGGCACTTTCGATTATTCGATTTTACCTAAACTCTTGACGTCTCATATTCAGACGATAAAAAACTTAAATATATAATTTCATTCATATACCATATTTAGTTTTTGAGATATGTTGTTCTCAACTAATACACTAAGTACTTCCAGTTACTCGAGTTTTGAAAATTTATTAGGGATACAGGTTCATGTAAAACGGAATGAAGTAGCCAAAACATTTACTAAGTTTTAAAAAAATCGTTATAGCCAATTTCAAGAAAATCGCAAAAAACGAAAATTCGGAAAATGTCTAAAAATGACCAAAATAAAGTGGAACTTCCGGTTATTCGACTTTAACCAAATTCTTCATTTGGCATATCAATGTACTTGCGGCCACAAATATAAATTTTTATTAAGCTAGGACTTTTAGTTTCATAGTTATTATATTTTAAGTTAATGGTGTAGGTACTTCCGGTTACTCAATTTACGGAAAAGCTTCTAAGAAACGGCCTAAACTATGTGAAAGGTCATTAAATGGGTAAGAAATGAAATAAGTTTTAAAAAAATTGTTATAGCTGATTTTGATGAAATCGCGAAAAACCGAAAATTCGGAAAATATCTAAAAATAACAGAAATAAAGTTGTACTTCCGGTTATTTGATTTTAACAAAATTCTTGATTTAGCATACAAAGGTAGTCAAAATTTCATATACAAATTTTCATTTAATTCGGACTATCAGTTTCATAGTTATTTTAGCCATAGTTAATGGTAAGTCTACTTCCGGTTACTCTTTTTACGGACATTTTTTTGAGAAATTGTTTTAATTATATGAAAGAACATTATTATAACCAAGAAATGCAATACATTTAAAAAAATCGTTAAAGCCGATTTCAAGAAAATCGGGAAAAACCAAAAAATGACAAGAGTAAAGTGCCACTTTCGGTTATCGTATTTTAGTGCAATTGCTGCAGGCGTGTGCTGGGTATGGATACAAACTCAAATATAAAATTTCCTTTGTCTACAACTTTTCTTTTTCGAGATATTTTGTTCACACGCCCGCGCACACACCCACACATCCACACACACACACACACACACACACACACACACACACACACACACACAAAAACACACACAAACAAACACATGCACACACGCACGCACGCGCACACGCAC
>JAHWXV010085554.1:0-11573 GCA_024586415.1 Phrixothrix hirtus
TAATATATATATATATATATATATATATATATATATATATATATATATATATATATATATATACAACTGTATTATTGAATACGGACACATTCTTTTAAATAACTTTCACATTTACAAAGCCGCTTTAACACGATGTTAAATTTTTTTGATAAAAAAATATCTTCATCTTATTAATATTTGCACTCGCTTGTTTTGTGTATAATTTAAATTTTGTGAAAATTGTAAAAATGTAAACGTTAAATGAATGTCATTAACATTTAGTAAAGACTATGTTCATACAAATTAATGTAAATAAAACTTATGCCAATTTAAGATATTTTCCAAATAAGCAAACTTAGACAATTTAAATAAATATGTTCGACAACTGTTTATTGAAACAGCTGGCGACTTTGACTCGAAAATGTACTCTAATAGTAAAAGGTAACGTGATATTTTGTTAACAAAAACGTTCATTTATGTTTCTAAATACGTTTCATGATAAAGATTATTACAGGTCTGTATTCATGATAGATTTTACGTGAAACTTTACGAAAACTTTTTTTTACGTTAGATTAAAAATTCCTACAGATCTATGTCCACAAAAGGCTAGGAAACACGTGTGTCAAATAATGCATTTTTATCGCGGACACCCTGTATATGAATTCCTTTAGTAACAGTTTTTAAATAGATATGTGCAATTTCTGTCGCCAACTCATAACTTTCATCACGAATATTTCTTTAAAACTAATTATTTGTTAATTATTTAGAGAACTTTCTTGCCATATAACATACATACGCACAAGTACAAATTCGTTTACCAATTTAGTTTCAAAGAGGAACAGGGCAGATGTCATATTTGTGGTCAATCTGCCGGAATCAATATAGAGAGATAAGATTGCAACCCTCTATAAAGTAGCTTAGACCAGATATAAAAATACAAATGATTATCTAAATTTATCAATAAACCTAGTGATATACTCATACATGATAAAATTATAAAATATTGCTGCACCCGCCGCAAGGGATCTTGTGCACGGTTGAAATGCATCTTACGTAAAAGTTTGTACATACACACAGTAAGGTAATTATTGTACACATATACGTAACTTTTTATAAAATTAAATAATTACTTATAAAAGAGGGCAACTTAAATGTTTTGTGCAGTGAAAAAGATAGACATCATGAGAATATTTTTTAAAAAGGAGCGTACGACACTCAAACACCAAAAATTAAAGTAGTTCTCAGTAGTTTCGGACAACAGAAGGTTGATATCATACATCTTAGCTTTTTGAATAATATATACAGTAGGTAACTAACATCAATTTTAAAAGTTAAAAAAAGTTGTTTAATTAAAAAACTGCCGGCCTCCGTCGTTCAACTGTAAGAATGTTTGCCATTTCATCGAAGGAATACGTCTTCATACTTTGTCAAAGCCCGAGATTTTTTAGCGGAGAAAAAATTTTAAAATAAATTTTCTTTTCGGATAAGAAAATAAAATCATAGGGTCGTGGTAATATGATGTTTGGTATGTAAAAAATCCCTATTGGGGATTGGAACATTTTTAGAATAGGCCAAATTCTTGTGCAGGTTCAAATAACCAAGATGTTGAAAGCTGAGGGCAAAGAAAATTTCCACATAAAAACAAACAATTAAGAAATATTTTATTAAAAAGTATATTACTAAATGTAACTTCAGTGTAATTACATGTTGTAAATTACACATTAATTAAAACTTTGATTAAAGTGTAAATAACAAAGAAAATATTCTAATAATTTTAAAAACTAATTTTCAAACAAATATTTTCCTAAAATTGCGTTTATAAATGAACAAATGCGAAAGTTTAAAAAGGATTTATGAAATAGAATGCAGAAAAGAAAACCTTTTCCCTAGTTAAACACACATGTCAAAGTAATCTTAAGACCTATTCAAATAGTCACGTCAACAAATCGACGCAGTAAATTTTATAAAATATAGAAACTAGACTTAACATATAACGTTCATAAAAGCTAGTGAAGTAAAACAGAAATAGTTTAAAATAAATTTACGTGCTTCGTAATGACATACGTTACAATTCGATCGTAATAGAAACACTAGAGATTATATAAGGGGTAACTTCTAATGCCTCCAATTTTTTTGGTGATGACATCCAGTCCATTAGTAACAAGAACTAAGTGCAAAGTAGTTCAACGAAGAAACAACAAGTCGCTAATAAACAGTCCTCGCCTTATCAGTAATAAATTGCATACGGGAGCCTAGATTTCTCAAGTTCAATAAACTTATAACTACAAGCCAAAGACCAATCTAAAGGTAAATTCCAAACATTTACTTTTCAATTGAAATTGCAACAGGAAGAAAATTCTTTGTTGCGAGCCACAAATTAGAAGACACTCTAATAAATTAACAGCTAAATAACGGAAGAGTCTTGTTACATTCCTTAGAACAGACATTTTTTTAATTTAAGAATTGGAATCTTTATTGCTGATTGATTACTTAAAGAGTATAATGCTTTAAATACTAGAAGTGAAATAATAAAGCGAACAGAGTCCGATTCTCTTAATTGTGTGCCGTAATATATTTTGATTTCTTTTATTCCATAGTTTTAAATAAATAAATTGCATTTGTTATTGAAAGCAAAGGTTGCATCTACCTGAGCTAACAACTCAAACATTTAGAAATTTATTGTTCGCTGTGTTGTTCAATTAGACGATAACGCTAGCAGCATTAAATAATAAAGAATTATTAACCTAATCAAGCGACGCAGCCAACAATGTAATATTATATTATGAATCTTAAATAATAAAATTATAAAATGAATTAATATTTTAACAGCCCACCAATTAATTATATAGAACCTATAGTAAAAATTCGTGTTTTTTTAATAAATGAAGTTTTAAAGAAATTATAAGATTTGCTCTAATCCCAAAAATTGCATTCAAATTTAGGATCAATACCATATTCGTAATCAAGATGTCTATTTAAGTTACGCTTGCAATTGTATGTTTTTTGACAGGTTTCGCAAAAGTGTTTATTTTCATTTCAGTTGTAGATCCTAAAATAAATAATAATTTGAAAATGCAAGAATTCATATTTAAGGGTAATATAATCAAGTCATTACTTGAAAACTGTGAGATGATATTTTAACCATTTTCATGCCTTTGTCTGGTAACTTTAATTTTTTGTGGTCATTAAAGGAAGGAAAGTAATCGTATTTCAGACTAGATTAGAAAACGTGAACATGATATTCCATTAGCGGCTAAATGTATTGTTCCACATACATAATAAGAGTATGGCAGCTGTTAATTACTACCTTAACGAATTAAGCAATTTTTAAATGAATACCGAATATTGTAATATTTATTTATCAAATTATATTCACACGGACATAAAAAATTTCTCATTAAAGGTCCAGAGAATGCGTTCTAAAGAAATCTT
Source organism: Phrixothrix hirtus (assembly GCA_024586415.1). NCBI lineage: Eukaryota > Metazoa > Arthropoda > Insecta > Coleoptera > Phengodidae > Phrixothrix > Phrixothrix hirtus. The sequence goes on from JAHWXV010085554.1 coordinate 3,412, forward strand.
TTGTTGCAGACCTTGCTTATGGTTTGGTCTGAAGTTTTAGACGTACCTGCAATAAGTAACTCTTTGTACTAGTGACACAAATAACTATTGTTGGGAAACTATATTAGAAAAAAAGAGTCATTGTAGTATGGAGAGTACGTCAAGATAATTCGCATAACGAGACTATTTGGATAAAAATACGTTTTTGGCGGATGTTCTTTTCAAGGCATTGTGAAACTATATATTTGGCTGACGTTTTGTTAAAACTTGATTGCAATAAATTAAAGTTTATAAAACCTCACCGTTATTTATCAACTCCTCAATGAAAATCTGTTGTAATGATATAAATTTTAAATTCAATATTAATTAGGGTATTCATATCGCTACTAATGATTTAAAACAAATGCTATCAATCTATAATCGAGTTGTTTGTGCAGGGGTTATTTGGATAAATTTTAATGGGGTCATATGAATAACCAAAAAAATGTTTCTTATATGGTTTTTATTTTGTAAGACATATACTCAAAACAGGATTAAAAAGTGATAGAAGAAACAATCTAAACCAGTTCTAGAAGATCGTCCCTTACTGTTTGGTACTACATCTAAAAAAATTTAAGTAGACCAAGTGCTCCCGCTTTTAGTTATAAAATCTACTAACAAGGAAGTGATAAACTTCAAGAATTCGCATGAGAAACCTTCTTCTTTTAAAATCAGTTTTAACGCTAAATTTTTATTTTTTTTGCGCTAACACATAGAAACGTTATATTTGTAATCAACATTTAGATATATTATTTACTAAAATGTGTTTTCGTTTATTTACATTTTATATCGCACCTTCAAAGTTATTCAAATAGCACCAAGAGAGCTTCTAATATTTACCAATGTAATACGGTTATTTGAATAAATATTCCGATGGGGTCACCACTGTCTTAATTTTGTACACGATTGCCCAGTTTCGGCAATGTTCTGCTTTTATTGCCGCATTCCTTTCAATTGCTGAGAAATTGCCTTCGATTTCCGTATTTCCGCAATACAGTGCCGCATTTCCGCAATAAATTGCCGCATTTCGTTCAATTGCCCAGAAATTACATTCCATTTCCGTATTTCCGTAATACATTGCGGCATTTGCGCAATATATTGCCGCATTTTAATAACTATTTTAACAGTGCTTAGGTTATGTATGTATTTCTTTACCACGTCCGATATTATTGGAAGCATTTATATTATGATTTAGTTCTGTTTCATGTTAATTATTTATATAACTAAATTAGAATTAGTGTAACAACGAACCTGTAAAAATTATCACTCCAATTTTTAAAATATGTTACATCCACAACTTGTTTTGGCTAGCTTTTATTAGGGAACAATAATTCTAATTATAAGAACCCTGGTTAAGGTTACAAATGAGCTTATTTCTAGCATATTATTTGAAAATCTTTTATTAATCTAGGAAAGGAATCGGTAACAGTGATTCATCAAATCGAAGTTCCCCAAAAAATTAGTTTCTTGAAAAAATATATTTTTTTACGAGCACCTCCAAACTAGTTGCTTTACACACTGCCGACCATAACTTATCCTCGAATTTATCTATGCTGGTGACGATGTCTAAACACGTCTGTTACGATGATTTTACACACACCATTACTACCACTAATAATGCAAACAAACGCTAAATACCTAAACCTATATCGAATTATTATATGTATACAGGCTGCTTCATAAACAATAGAGTGGCTATCGCCAACTATTTTTCTTTAAATAGCTCGTTCTTGTTTTTTTGACTGATTCTTGTAGTGATTTCTTCTCTGATTTCAAAAATGTATAACAATCACTTTAGCTTTAAACTTCGGGAAAAAAACGACATTATTCTAATAAAAACTGATCAGGTCAGATGGTAAAATATACATCAGGAAACAACAGCTTGATTTTGTTCGTCAGTGAGTGTTGAATGCTTTACTTATTAAATACCAAAAAGGATCACCAAGAATTAACCGATATGTTGCAAGTTTACTTCAAGTGCTGTAAAAACAGTCACGAAGCAGTACGTACCCAAAAGTAGGTAGGAAAATTTCCATATTCCAAAACTTTATAAGGTTGAAAGCTAACCTACGAAAATACGGATCTTTTATAAAGCAAAAATCAACCCAACGTGAATGCCGGCACAAAAATCTGGAATTGAATTTTCTTTTATAAATGAAGGAGATTTTATTCGTTTACGCATGAAATTTCGAACAATTTGAGAACATTCAACGGCACAGTTCATTCAATTTAAAACAAGTACAAATTTAAACGCTATGTTACTCAAGAATTCATCTTATCCGAGAAAATGATTGGGAACGAAGATTGTAATTTTGTAATTAATATTTAGTCAAATTACGAGAAGATTCTATGTTTTATAAGAAAATGATCTGGTTTGATGAATGCACGTTCAGCAATAATGCATTTTTGACAAACATTCAGCGATGAACGTTTGCAGAGTGTTTGCAACAGCGATGCTGGAGTAATGAAAAACCCAGAATTTTTATGGGGCGCAATTTTCAAAATAGATGTAATTCAAATGTCTGGTGTGATATTCTCAGTCATAAATTAATAGAACTCGTTTTTATAAATGGAACTTTGGACGCAAATAAATACCATCCACTTATTTACAAAATATTTTGGATGGATTGCTCTTAACCGAATTGAATGGACTCGGCCTTCAGTAAGACAGGTCTGCGTCTTACAATAATATGAGTAAACAAAGGTTATCGTTGCGATATTGCAAGTGCCCTTTACATTTTACACAAAAAGTAGCAAGATGTTCTTATTTAGCAACCCTAAAAACCCTATTACACAAAATTTAAATATAAGCACTTCGAAAGTGAATGATTTTTCCTGAAAAACTAAAATCAAATAGATTCCTTACAATACCCATAACTTTTTAAAAAGGCAAAATGGCACCAAGATAAATTGGTCTAAATCGGCCAATTTTAACCCAAGGAAATCTTCATTGAAGTCTGGCATATTATTTACTGAACACCCTGTATATATCTGTAAAATAATAATAAAACTTGTATTTGTAACTATTACAGCTTATAAACTCCAAATTCAAATTTGGCACTGTAATTTAGATGATCGTATATGACAAAATAATGAAAATTTTAACTTGATATCACTAATATTTTCATTGGTTATTTGCTCTCAAAGTTTGTATCATTTTACCTTAATCGCACACACGAAGACTATTTTGAAAGCATAGCCCCAAATTATTATTTATCAAGATTTAGAATAGTTATTTTTAAAAAAAATTTAGAAACGGATCAAATATAATAGGATGATGTAATTAGTCAAAAAATCGCTCAAGTTGTGAATTTTTGGGAAGTACAAACAAAAGATATTGTAACATACTGAAATATGATGCAATAAAAGCATAAAAGCATCATTTTTTAAATAGCAAAACGTTAACATTATTTCATAAACAGAACTATCAAATAACTTTATAAATAAGAAAGAAATTAATATTTTGCTGAGTCAATGCGCTTTTAAATATGGATTGAGTATACAAGGACAAACTACACGAACATGGTAGACACATATTTTTGAAAATATTAATGATATTTTCAGATATCTAAAAGCTTGGCGCATTTCTATATTTTGTAGTCATCTAATCTTCAAGTACAATAAATCAAAAACGTTTAATTTGCAGCCAAGAAAATGACACAGTTTCATAATATTTGGTATTAGATTAAATTAGGAAGGTACGTGTAACAGTATTTTTTTTAAGATCGACCAATTTTTACTAGTTGCATCTATTTTCACGTCGTTAATTTACAGATGCGCTTTGGGTTGCCTAACTCCGTCTTTATTTATTTGCATTCGCAAGTATTATTATCTGATTCAGCCGCGTACCGAAAGACATTGTGTGTTAATTGTTGGTGAAAGACGCACGTGATTGTTTTCTGCTCCGTCTAGTTACGATAACCTTTCTGATTTACTCTGATCCTTGAGATAAAACACCTGCATTTTTAGGATGAGTAGGCATCCCTTAGTTATGTGCAAGGTTGGTTGATCGATTTCTATTTATCTATTTTCTAGTGTTTTAAGTATGGTATTTAAAATGCCCGTTACGTTTGGGAATTCGCCGGTATGCTTCTAACGCCGCCGATCGCTTCTGGATGAGCCGGAGGTTCCACTTCAGAGGGTTTCCTTTCGTCAACCCGCTGTTCCTCCATACTAGAGCGGCCATTTTTTTTCCTGCTTCTTCATGGCCCTGGTACGACGACCCACGGTTTTGCTAAGAACACCCGTCCCGCAGCCTCGAGGTGATGATTTCGATTTCTTAAGGACAAAATCCGTTTTTTTCTATCTCTGAAAACTTCTACCATCCAGGTCAGTTTATCTTAACTTTTCTACTGGCATCCGCCGAAGATGGAGTAAGATCGTTACGTTTTGGGATCTGCGAATTGCTGCTTTGCTTTCCAATATTTATTTCCTACAGTTTATTATTTTGTGCTACAGTAAAATTAGGCATAATTAATCATTATAATTATTTAACGTAGTCTGTAAATATTCTGCTAATAATTTTGAAACAGAAATTAATAATTGTTTTATAATAGTGAAATCCGTTTGTAAATGCAACGATCAGTTATTTGCGCTCGACGCTGAATGTATAACCCGAGCGCGACTTCAAGTTTCCCGGAGCGTCGCGTGTATAGTTGCATGGCCCCCTGAGCATTAACTTACTTTGATACTTTTACTTACTTTGAATATATTTTTATATGTTATGATTTATGTAAAGGCGTTCTTGGATGAACCAAATTTAATTATTTGCGTACGAATTTTAAATATTTATTTACGTTTTGTTTAAAATCAAAGCCGATATTCACTGCAGTGACGACCGTCAATTTAATTAATTTAATTGTTAATTCCTTTTTTTAGATTTTGTGATCTCAAATAGATGTTTTATATTTAATTTAAATTAGGGAAATTAAGTTCACGAACACCTAATATTGATCCGTTTCAAATCTTGTTATTTCCAATTCTATATTTTAAGGTTTGCTTTGGCCGTGAACACGTGCGCGATAACGAGGCTCGATACTACAACTTTGCAGCACACACGTATTAACTTAGCTTGAGGTTCTCAACATTTTTATATTAATTTCTTTGAATTTTGACTGATATGTTCAATTAAAAGATTTTTATAAACTATACGTTTGCTAGATGTTCACTGTTGCTTTCTGGGACGAAAATAAACTGATCTTATCCTTACTTTGATTTTTCTTTTCATTTATGTACTGTTGCGCCGTAATTAATTTTTTTTTCAGCTTATTCATATATATTTTTGTTAATGCTTTTCTGCATAACCTTAAGTGTATAAAGCAGAATATCTACGAGTAATTTTAAGTCCAACTTTTACCGCCGATTTGATCTACGACGTTTTCACTCTTGTGCGTCGAGATTGACACTAGCGTTTTTCAATTACAAGTGTGTGGCCCCCAATTTCTTTTCTTTCTCTATATATTTCAGGTCGTTTCGCGTGGGAGCACGTATCAGTTTCAGGACCACCCGGCCCTCGTCACCATCGAGTCCAGGATTTGCTCCAAAAACACTGAAAGCGAAACTTGCACCTGCTAACCACGATAGTGTGTTCGACCGTCTTCTTTTTATAAGTAACTACACCCCACTCTCTAGCCTCCACGGCACTAGGGCCAGCCGGAAATTTTCCTTTTATTCTTGCTGCGAAGCGTGAACCTTCTAGTAAAGATTGTACGCGCTGGTTTGGCCAACTTTAACGTGGCATAAGTTAAAACGGAAATGGTCTTTGTAATATTCAAAGTGTGTGCCGTGATTTGTTTTATACATAAATTTCACTGTTGACCGACTGTAAAATTATTAGGCTCATTTAAGTAGTGAAAATAAACACAGCTGTAGTTTCTAGCCGCTTCAATTAGTGATTTATGTAAAGAATAGTTTCTTTAGTGGAAAATTTTCTGAACCCTAGAGTCTGTTTATTATTAAGGCTATGGCGTTTGTTTAATTAAAACACATCTTTGATTGCAAACCTTCAGCACGCAAAATATGGATGGCCGACGCTGATCGCATTTGTACGGATTGTTGATCACCAATGCCATTTCAAAGTTACAACAATTAAAGTCGCTATCTAATACAAACTAAAAAAACTGATTAGTTTGACAGTTACAAACGCTACTAATGCTGTCAATTGTTTCCAAAGCTAACCTGACCAAAGATGGGTTTCAATTGAACAATCCTCATACATTTGTTAGCGCTTTTTCTCCATCTTTTAGCTTATCGTGATCTTTTCAATAACTGAGTTTGAATATAATTTTGTATAGTTTGTTCAGTTCGTGTGAGTCTGATAATTTCTTAGAAGTATGTCTAGAGCAAATGTATTATACCATTAAACATGTGTTTGAATTCGAGGTGCGATTGAATGAGGACTGTTTTACTCTTTTATTTTATTTTGCAACTATTTTTTTGTATGTGTGATCAAGTATTGTGTTGAAAACTAAAGCATTTATATGTTACCTAAAATGACGTTGTTCAATATGCCTGCAGTATTTTTGTTGGCCCATTTACCTCCCTCTATGTGTAATGTTTTGTATTTATCAGTACCTAATCTCATTCTAATATCTCTACTAATTTATTCAGTTGTTCTAAAGTAACGATATCATCTAGTGTGAAAATGTACAATTTAATACCGTGTATGTATAAGAGATGATCGATCTTGTGTTTTGTATTTTATTGATGTTTAGCACATATTTAGTGTCACTCAGAGCGTTAGGCAGGAGATTTAGACCCACAAAGTTCTATGATACACTAAGAGGTTCACACCGTAATATTTCTCGTTTTATTTTGATGATTATCTGTATGTTGTTGACGTTAGTGCTTAAGCAAATTTTTGTTCTCCATTTGTTTATCATGTGAGCAAGGAAACCTCGAATCGTAGGTCGCATTCAATATAAATTCATGGTTACTAAAAACTATGAAGAGCGTTGCCTTTGACTTTACTTTCTTTCTATTCGCTTCATTCCGACATTGTTTATTATTATATGTAGGAAGTGTGTCTATTTTTAAGAGATGGCGATAGTTATGATCTTGTACGCCGTTTGGAAACAGGTGATTGATCTGTAATTTTCTGGATTTCGTGATTTGGTTATTTGGTTTTAAGTATATTCTACCTTTTCTGAAAAAGTCTGGGCAATTTCGACTATTCTGAATAACAAAGCTTATTTTTTCACTGGGGGTAACATGTACAGATCTTAAACCGTCGATTACCAGTGAATTTCCCGTTGTAACTTTATGTAATAAAATTTGTGAGCACAGTTTGTGTTATGGAGAAATCTTTGCGCGAAAGAGTTTTTATTTATCAAGGTTTTAACCAGTTTATGTTCTCTTTAGTTTGGAATGATTTCAACAATATATTATACCAGTTACTGAATTACATGTTTGGTTAATTAATCTAACTAATTATTCTTCAACTAAAAAGAATTTTAACAGGAAAACGAAAAACACAAAAATCTTGACGTCATCTTATCTAAACAAAATAATGAACAAATTCTATACATAGTTTTGCAATATTTTTCTACGAAATTTTGTTGTTTCATGCTTGTCGTTCACATTATTCTTAGAAAAGAATATTATTGTCTTAGTGCACATAAGAATGACAGAGAAAAGAAATTTGCGCCTATACCGTCTGAAACTCATAATAATAAACCTTATTACCACGAAATGGATTAGGTAAAACCATCAAAACCTAGTGTGTATGGGATATCCGTATCAATGCACTTTGAAAGCGTTGTTACTTACAATTAGTTGACGAAAATGGAAGCTGCTCTGTCCATTTTGTTATATTTTCTTCATCATTGTACAATTTTACTGATAAACAAAAATTTTATAATTACTCGAATGTATTAAAAATAACCAGTTGTGATACGCTTACAATGTACTACCCAAGTAGCACTTTAAGTAATTATAACAGGCATTGGAGTTATATTTACTTTACCGCAGTAAATATTGCAGAACTATTACATACATTTCTATTTTAACGTGAAAATTACTTGATTCACTTTTTTATCAGTCAAATTATCGTAAAATTTACTGTTTAGAATTACTAACTAGTTATATACGTTTCAGTAGCATTAGAAATACCTGCAACGTAATTAAAACAATTCATAATTACTCTT
>JAHWXV010085562.1:0-18843 GCA_024586415.1 Phrixothrix hirtus
TATATATATATATATATATATATATATATATATATATATATATATATATATATAAAATAAATGTGATACATAATTAATGTGCTTCAATAATTAATTTTTGGATAAAAGGTAAGGATATTATAGGATTATAGAAATGGAAACATAAGGGACTGGTTTTGCGTGATTTTAAAAAGTCACGAAATATCGAACGCTCTTAAATAGGCAATATCTCGTTTTGTTTAGGTTTGATTGTCAATTTGCCTAAAACTATCAGGCATATGAACATCAGCATTCAGAAATATGGTTTTCTGTTTCTATTTATGCAGATTACGAATGTTGGCTAGTACAAATGTCAAATTTTACATCCACTTCTGCAATTTACCGTAAAATTTTTGGGAATACTAGTGGTGCTGCAAAATATGCTGAACGCACAATTATGTACTGTTAATTGAATGTGATATTGCAAATTATGCAATAAGGAGAACCAGCTTTTCAATTATTGATTAAACTACAAATAGGTTTAAGATTATTCTATAGATCCCCCAAACAAATGGGTATCCATTTTTACTTGTGACAACGTATATCTCACTTCTGAATGTATTCCTAGTGTAACACTTTAAAAGGCTGTCTAGGCAAGACCATCAAATATACAATCTTTAAACTTTCAATTTAATTTAATGTCATTTCGTTTTATTTTCCAAACATGCTAAACTTCAATTAACTTTATTTTAGTATTCTAAAACCATTATAGAATTCCAAATAAGTAAATGAATAATTAAAAATAATTATTGATTGTTAAGTAAATAGTTTTATCAAGACGGTAATTTTGTAGAACATATTTTATTTTTCATTTTAAAAAACAAAGAAAATCTATCCATTGCACCAGTAGATACAAATAATTAATTCAAAATTTTAAGTAATGATGAATTTTTTTTAACCAATAATATTCCATACGCCTGCCATCTACCAGGCAATAATCAAACTGTAGCGTTAATTTGTCAGACATTTTGCGTTTCATGATATCATAAACATCACAAAATTATACAAATCTCTTGAAATATAGAGTGTATTTGCTTACTATTTTGCCAGGATATTTTTTATTACATTTCTAAGGTATTCAGGTAGTTTCAGATGAAAATTCTACATTTGTTTAAAAACTAAAACATGGATATTTTAAAGATCAACTCATTCTTTGTTGTACAAATGTCTACTTTCCCTTTTCAAACTATTATTGGTCGACTGCTATAACCATTTACACAATATGCTGTAATTCAAGGCACATTTGTCAGTTTGAAATACGCTTGGATAACGCCATCTAGTGAGTTGACTTCCATAAGGGTTCCTCTTAATGGAATTAGCCATAATTATGATCATAAGATTTCATAATTAACAAATAATTTATACAGCAATATACAAGAAAGCACATACATCGTTAATGGAACCAACTTCCCAGCAGCCAATAAAGCGCCGAAAAATAGATTATGGAGGCGTTAATGGAAATTTTACTGTTCCAGATCCTATGTACGGTCCTGTCGTTGAAGCCGCGCCCGTTTCTAAAGCACATCAGCACGCGCCTGCAGCGCGAAAGAAGAAGATTAACTGCTTTGTTAAGCGCCATTGTTCTTTTAATTATTAAAAATTGAAAATACGATTATTGATTTAAATAGTTATTGTAAGGTTGAAAATAAAGTTCTTTGCGTTTATAATTCTATCAATTAAACTAATAATACAGTCAGCTACAATTCACATCAATCAAATAGCGGATGTAACATTGGTCCGATTCGAACCGAATTTCATTAGTGTCATCAACCAGCAGAGAATCGATCAAAATAATCAGAGGGGAATATGTAACGGCTCACCGCCGTATGAATACGTAGCAAGATTGTTAACATCTATACCACCAGGTTAGTGCATGTCCTATCTTTCCTTTAATCAAGAATTGCTTCAAATTGTTCATGATGTCCGATTCTGAGAACGCATTAAAAGGTTTAACTAAAAAGCGGGCTTCGCTTAGAGCACGGTTATCGCATTTCTCAGATTATATTAATGAAATCGCAATAGGGAGTTCCGGGGCAGAGCAACGATTAATAGATTTAGGACAATAATTTCAAGGTTTTAACGAGATTCCAGAACAAATCAAATTAATTTCAAACAATACGGAAGAAAATATAGATACCGTAATCAATTCTAGGACGATTATTACGATTCTAAAACGCGCGCGTGGTTATTTGTAGAAACCAATACGATGGCCGAAACTGCAGCGGTTGTCGTCTCAAGCGAGGAACTGCAGTCATCGAACACTTCATCAAAACTAGGTTTAAGGGTGCCGACTATCGAATTACTCAAGTTCACGGGCTGCCTCGACGATTGGTTGGAGTTTAGACATACATTAGAGTCGTTGATTCGTCGAAACGAAACCACGAACAATGTTCAAAAATTACATTACCTAAGAGCATCATTAGTAAACGATACGGCACAAGCCATAAAATCATTGGATTTTACAGCTGACAGTTACCAAGTAGCATGGGACGTGCTTTGTAAACGTTTTAACAATAATCGCTTATTAATGAATAACCATATCAGGCCTTATTTAACTTGGAGCCGATAGCAGAAGAAGCGCCTAATTCTTACCGAAAATTAATTGACGGTATTTCTAAAAACCTTAAATGTCTTAATCAATTAAGGGTTCCAACAGAATCGTAGGATGTCCTTGCTATACATTTAGCCGTGAATAAACTTGACGCGAAAACGACTAGGGAATGGGAAGAATTTAGGTCGAGCATCGATATTCCAACTTTAAATTAAGTAAGTCAATTTCTTAAGAGCAAGGTAGATTTATTGGAAACATTAAATACAAGGTCAAACGATCCTAAAAAATACGTTCACAATAAAACAAAGGAAAACTCATTCACTAGAGGTTTCCACTTCAATAAGTCTGGTTGCATTCATTGTCAAGGTGAGCACAATATCTTCAGCTGTGACGCATTCATAAAATTGCCAGTTTTACAAAGAGACAATTTTATTAAGGGCAAACGGTTATGTAAAAGTTGCAAACAATTGTAAAGGGGGTCTTTGTATCAGGTGCAACCAAAGGTTTAAAACCTTATTGCACGATAATTCACTGCAAGAAGGTGGAACTAACGAGACTGAAGGGAAGACACCAGTGTCCGCGTTCAAATCTAAGGAGGTTTTATTAATCTTATCTACGGCAAGGGTAGAGGTCATCAACTAAGTTGGCAAGGTTTAAATTGCCACGGTGCTCCTTGATTCTGGATCCCAGTAGAATTTCATAACATCAGATTAGTAACCACGAAATTCAATATGTACGTTGCAGGTGTAAAGAATGCAATTTGTAACGTGTGGCCCAAATGCCAAATAACAGTTAAATCACTAGACGACTTAGTCGAACTTCCTGTTTCTTGTTTAGTACTTCCAGAAACCACAAACTATAACTTAAGATTTCAGACCTCAAAATACTATCTAATTTAGAATTGGCAGACACAGATTTAAATAATACAAGCAAAATAGAGCTTTTGTTCGGCGCGGAGTGATTTTGGACATTCCTCAGCGTAGGTCAGTTCAGATTAGGCAAGAATCTTTCTATCTTGCAAAAAACCAAACTAGGGTGGGTCATTACGGGAAGTGTTCTCAAGGAAAAAGTCAAACCAGTGTGAAATATCAGCAGTACAGCCAAAATTGGCAATAATATTTAGAAATTTTGAGAAATCGAGGAATTACCTCGCAAAACTATGAAGCATCAATCTACAGTGGATTTTTTGTTTCGATTCCATTGAAGGAAAGCTCCAAATTATTGGGCAACCCAAGGGCAACTGCCGTAAGGCGGCTTCTTTCACTTTAGAGAAAATTGATTAACAATCCTTTATAATTAATAACTTTCTGCACGAATATCAAGTCGTACGTCATATGAAAGAAGTCGATACAAGGAACGATCAAGAAGGTCAGGCCTCTTATTATCCGCCTCATCATAGCGTTGTACGTGAAGATAGCACAGTAACTATGCTTCCCAAATTACGACCTCTGGTGTTTCCTTTAACAACATCCAGATGGTTGGATCTTCCTTGCAGCAAGAACTCTTTTCCATAATAGCTAGATTTAGGAAACATGCCATTGTCGTCTAGGCAGGTATAGAACAGATGTATCGGCAGATCTTGATAACTTCAGAACAAAAAGAATTGCAAAGGATTCTTTGGCGCTTTTTCCCAACTGACCGTATCAAGGTCTACGAACTAAGTACCGTGACTTATGGCACAACCTCAGCTTCCTACTTAGCCACTCGTTGTCTAAACCAGCTGGCTACTGAATTTGAATTCATCTACCCCAGGACTTCGTCTTGCATCTAATCATATTTCTATATGGACGAACTCCTGAAGGGTGCTGACACACAGGACGTCACAAAGATTTGTACTCAATTCGATGAGGCCTTGAAGAGCGCTTGTTTTAACTTGAGGAAGTGGAACTCAAATCACCCTACTCTTCTGCAAACATTATCTCCATCCAATTTACCATTCGAACCTTTAACGGTTGGTAATTCTTCCAATTCTAAGATATTGGGTTTGATTTGGAACTCCAAAACTGATCAACTGCTGTTCTATGTTTCTATAAAACCCACTAATGCGAAATTCACGGAACTCACCATTTTATCATGTTTTACCCAGATTTTCGACCCTTTAGGGCTTTTTGGACCTGTTTTCATATCAGCAAAGATGATGCTGCAGCAGATTTGGCTGCAAAAATTATCATAGGATGAATCTCTTCCTCCCGATCTACATCAAATTTGATTAAACTTCAAGACTGGGCTCTCGGAACTAAATGAATTAAAGGTTCCTCGAAGGGTTATCTGTGAAGATGCAAAACTCCTTGAAATTTACGGTTTTTCTGACGCTGCTTCTGGTTCCTATGGCGCATGCGTATATGTACGCTCGAAAAATGGCGCGGGAAAATCTTCGGTTCACTTAAAACCCTTAAAAACTCTAACCATGCTACGATTAGAATTGTGTAGAGTTTTGGTTTTGGGCCGATTGGTTAAGCACGTCCTTCAAACTTTCGAGGGACATTTACACAGTTGTACCTTTTGGTGCGACTCAAGTATTGTGTTGGGTTGGTTGAAAATATCCCCTCATTTAGTACAATGCCTGGTCAGTAATCTCGTCTCTGAAATTCAAACACTCACGGGTTTGTGCTCTTGGCGCCACGTACGCAGTAAGAGTAGCCCTGCAGACTTAATATCGCGAGAAACCGATACACCTTCCTTGATCACGTCTGATATTTGGTGGCATGGCTCTTCTTGGTTGGCACAAGAACCGTCATCATGGCATACTTCCAAGTTCGATTGTCAAGTTTTATCGGAACTACGAAACCAAACTGTCTCTTGTTCGACAGCTAGTGTGATAGAATTCGAAGGATTTTCCAAGTTGACCCGATTGAAGGCTTCTATGGCGTATATGCTCAGGTTCATTTCGAATTGTCGAAATCCTAAGTTGCAAAAAGCCTTGAGCGCATTGACATCTTCAAAACGTCTTTCATTCTTTTGTGCATTAATAAAGTTAGCCCAAGTTGATTCATTCAAGTTAAAAATATCTTTATTAAGAGATATAAAACCTTTGCCAAGTAAATCCAAAATTCTTAAACTGAACCCCTTTTTATATCAACACGGGGTCTTGCGAGTGGGTGGAAGATTGAATCTATCTGACTCTCAGTTCGAGAAAAAACATCCTGCTATTTTATGTAGTAAACACTGGTTTACTAAGTTCATTTTCTAACACGAGCATATGCGACTGCAGGCTCTGCTAGCTTCAATTCGTGATGAAGTGTGGCCTTTAAGAGGCCGAGATTTAGCTACATCCACTGTAAGAGGGCGTGTCAAATGTTTTTGTTTTGATGCAACTACCCCACATCATGGGAAACGCCTAGTTTCCTTTAGTCATCCATTTTGCCACACAGATGTAGATTACGCTGTCCCATTTTTGGTGAAAAATAATATTGGTCGGAATTCAAAAACTTACAAGTGTTGGATATGCTTATTTATATGTTTTAGCACAAGAGATGTTCACATTAAACTTGTATCTGATTTGACCGCCGCTTGTTTTCTTCAAGCATTACATCGTTTTGCGTGCAGACGCGGTTTGCCTTCTAATGCCTATTCATAAACGGCACTTTCTTTGTTGGAGTTCGCAATGAACTAGGCTCGCTGGGTAAGTTCTTGGTTGAAAATAATTCTAAGTTAAACGAAGGTTCGGTTATTGACGGAATTAGATGAAACTTTATACCAGTTTATTCTCCCCATTTCGGTGGATTGTGGGAGGCATGGATAAGGTCCGTTAAGCACCACTTAAGGCGCATATTAACAAATGATCTATTAACTTATGAAGAATTTTATTCAGTTCTTGTACAGATTGAGGCAGTTCTGAATTCAAGACCCTTGACTCCTCTTTCTCCTAACCCTTCTGACCTGTCTCCTCTTACCCCTGCACATTTCTTGGTGGGAAGGAAGCTCACTACATTAACAGAGCCTAACTTGTTTGACATTTCTGCGAACAGAGTTACTCAATTTCAGTTAGTTCAACAACTCACTCAATAAATTTGATTTAGATGGAGTATGGAATTCATCTCCGAGATGCAACGCTAAACAAAATTGAAACAAAATATGGGTTGGTTACAGCTTGATGCCATGGTTTCGGTGAAGGACCGAAGGCCACCAATGCATGGCTGGTTGGCCGAGTAGTTTCCGTAATCATTGATGCCAATGGAGTTGGTCGAATTGCTGTCAGCAAAACGAACCAAGGAGAGATCAAGCGATCCTTCTCTTGTATATGTTCATTGCCTGAAGATTGCATTGAAATCACGAGCTAACAAGGCGGGGGGGGGCATGTTCCGGATTCCAAGTACGGTCCTGTCCTTGAAGCCGCGCCCGTTTCTAAAGAGCATCAGCAAGAACGTGCAACGCAAAAGAATCAGATAAGAAGATGAACGGCTTGGTTAAGCACCATTGTTCTTTTAATTATTAAAAATTGAAAATACAAGTATTGATCTAAATAGTTATTGTAAGGTTGCAAATAAAGTTCTTTACGTTTTTAGCATTCTATCGGTTAAACTAATAATACAGTCCACTACAATTTACATCAATCAAATAGACGATGTAACAGTTACAAAGGATGCAGGAAGAAATGAAATCGAATCAAACTAAATTACATGAACAAATGGATTTCAATCAAGAATAAGCGAAATTAAAGCAAGCAAAATTACAAGAAACCATAGATTTCAAATAAAAAGGAATGAAACTTAATCAAAATAAATTATAAGATGAAAATAAATCAGGCCAACCTGCTTTGAATGAAGAAATCAGAACAAGTCAAAGTGAGTTACATGATGAGATCAAAAATAAGATCTAAAATGTATAGCAGCAAGAAATTACCAATAGATTATAAGAGAAATTAAATTAAACCAAAATAGATTGAGAAAAGAAGCACAAGACGTTACCAATGAGATTGCAATAAAATACGAGAAAGTAACCATAGAGCGTGATAAATTGCATCAAAACTTTGTATTCGTCACCATAAATAAGGTAGATAGTGTTCCTAAGAAGGAATCACACTCCATTCCTGATGAACCATCAATGGAGGTAAACAACAGCAGCTTAATCGCTTACCTGTTGTTGTAGATGGCATGCCATGAACTGGAGGACAGGTTAAACCAACCACGGCATTTTGGGCCAACTACAATAAAGACTTCGTGGGAGCTACAACATCAAACGGATGTACCATTAAAGAAAAGGCAACTGCCTTAATAGTGACTCTACGTGCCGATTCTTCAGACATTCTACAGACCATATCAGATGAGTTGCAAAATAATTCTTGTTAGCTTGTTTCAAGACTAGAAACGCGATATGGCGATAAAGATCTGCAACCGATCGGCTCTGTCCAGTTAAGGAATCGAGTGCAGAAAATTGTGGAGAACCGCCAGGAATCCCAAAACTGAAATTGCACTGTTAGTGAGATTAGCATACCCAACGTCTCCAGAAAATGTTATCGAACGTTGGGGTGCAAACAATTGTGGATAGTATTTGAGATTCTGATACACAATAGGCATTTATACTAGCACATTCGCGTGACCTTGCTGGTGCATTGGCTCGTTCACAGGAATTTGAAGCGATCAAACAACCATCGAAGGCCCGTGTTTGTGAGTGTGGCAACGGGGAAGACAAAGCTGGTGCTGAGACGTTGGAAGGTACAGTTTTAAGAGTAATTAAATCCCAAAGATCCACAAGACGTAAACTGCAATGCTGAAAGCGCACATTCATTTAAAATTCGATTTTGAGATACCGTAAATTATATTAATCGAATTCTGCGCAAAATATAGTAGATTAATGAGATTATATTTATAAGCATAGTTGAATAATTAAAAAGCGATTCCAAATCTTGCTCGACAGAAGCAGCAACAATACGATTAGCGGTAAAAATAAATTTAGTAGAAACATAGCTAAGAAATGAATGGTATTAAACCGAAATCGACATATCAAAAGCTTACGTATGTGGTTTGTCAAGAAAACTCGTATAATGGGCGTCTTGTTTTTCGCAGAATAAGAGTGGGGACGTGACAAAGCGCCTTCCCCTCTCGTCACAACCTAACTGAGCCCCAGTATACTACCGACCCGCTAGAGAGTGAGTCAGATAATTTTGATGCTCTTTATTTCTACACCTTTCGCAGACGCCCGCCACCATGGAAATTTCCGATAACGAGGTACAGCTCATCTTCATCAAGTTTCTCACAAAAGTTGTTAACAATGGACCCCAAATCTTTCAAGATTTTAACACAGTTTATGGAGACAACTCTTTAAACAACCAACAGTGTTTGAGTGGGTAAAACAATTTTACAACAGTCGGGAGTGCGTGAAAGACGATGAAAGTCCGGATCACTTTCTACTTCAAAAACTGGCGAGAACATTGCTCGCGTAGAAAATTCCATGTTTCAAGACAGGCGAAAGACTGTCGGAATGCTAGCCCAAGATCTGAATTTGAATAAAGACACATTGCACACGATTCTGAGATAAAATTTGAGGATGGAGAAATTGTGCGCGAAAATTGTTCCGAAGTTTTTTCTCAGATGATCAGAGAACTCGAACAATTCAATGTTGCCAAGACAGAATTGATGCAGAAGAAGGAACAGATTTTCTTGGCAGGATCGTAATCGAAGTCGAGTCGTGTTTTTAAGAATTCGACCCTGAATTGAAATTACAAAGCATGGAGTGAAAAAACCTGGTGAGACAAGAACAAAAAATTGAAGAAAGCACGATCCAGGGTGAAAAAAATGGCAATTGGTTTTTTTTTGTGCATCATGAGTTTGTTTCCCCGGGCCAAACACCGCATGGAAAATTCTACGTCGAAGTACTAAAGAGGTTGGAAGCACGAATTGTTCGTGCGCGCCCAGATTTGACAAGGAACAATTCGTGGATTTTGCATCATCACAACACGTTAGCGCACATATCACTAGTTGTTTTTGGCCAAAAATTCAATGATGGAAAACCCACCATATTCGCTTGACTTAGCTCCATGTGGTTTTTTTGTTTCCTAAATGTAGGATACTGGTTCGAGGGAGGCATTTTGGTGCGATGGAAACGGTTAAAAAGGAAACGACGAGGTTATTCAAGAGCATCACCGAAGATCAACTGAAGAGGTGTTTCCAGCAGCCGAAGAAACGTTTGCAGAAGGGTATACTACTTGGAGAGCAGTAATTTGAAGGGCATACTGTTGAATTACCCAATTAATAGTATAATAAAATTTTTATTGAACTTTTATACGAATTTTCTAGACAAACCATATAAATGCGATTATAAGCATCACAGCCAAAGAACATTTATATTTAAATCTCATTAGTTTATCTCCTGCGACCTATAAAAAGATACAGAGAACATCAGTGCAGCTAACATGGAAACATTTCAATTAATTTCACTTTGATCAAATTATTGTATGCGTAATTCATCGGCTACAAAGCTACCTTATATGCCAAACATGTACCATTAAGTTCTTCCAAGAAATTTAATCATATCCAGGAATCTAGGATGTACTCTATTAATACAAAGAATTGCCGATTTCCTTAGTGCATAGGAAGGAAGTAGACAAAGAGTACATAAAATGTTATAAGAAATCGCCATCGCTGTAGCATCTTCACCATGGCCGTCACCTATGTAGGTTTCGCCAAAAAATCAAGACAGAGCTTGAAAATTATTAAAATTTAACAAGAAAATATTCATCAATCATTATTACGATTACCAATTACATGCCAGTAAACCTGCACAGCGTCCGTACTTGAATGCCTTCAATAAAAATTCGAGATACCACCCGTTAGGAATAAATCTTGAGATGTAGAAGAATAGCATTATATATTAATTAAGCTAATATAAATACACAATAATATAGTTTGAAATAATAACTGCTCCCCAACTTCTTCAGAAATTAACTACTAGCGTAGTAGGTTTATAAAATGAACATCTATTTATATATCTAAAGGGTATCGTTATTTTTTATATATCATCATTTCAAAATAAATTATTTAGGTCCATCGATAGCGCCAGATGTGTAGAACTTTATTTAGACAATATTAAGCTATTGAAATTAGAAAATCAGGAAAGAGACTAAAAGTGTATAAAACTCAAGAATCATGAATAAATTCGTCATTAGTATAATACGGGGGTTATGTCTTAATCATCGGGATACTAGGAAACTATTTACTTGTTACAGTTCTTCTTATTTTAATTCTTCGAAGTAACCCCACTAGTTTATGCGTTTAAAGCACGTATGAAAAGTCCCTGACCGATAAAAAATAGGAACAGAAAAACAATAAACTTTTACAAAAGAGCGTTTAAGTCTATTCCGCCAATTTTAATCTAAGGCACCTTGGCGATGATTTTGTCATGAATCTCCAAGGACAACTGACGTGTTGCCTTGTTTAATATGAGATAGAAAAGGATCGTAGGTTCTATTGGAGGAGCATGCCAACTTATAACGCAACTTAACGCGCTTTGCGCCCTAGAGGTTTCTATATATGTTAATATCTATAAATTAGCTGGTTTGCTCCAGTCACCATGGTGAAGATAGGGGGTTTCTATATTTGCGATGGTATCAACTAGGTTATAATTCAGAAACGATTTGCAAGTGTGAAAATTCGGGAAAAGGTTATAATTAAGTGCGTCACTTTGTTTTTAACGATAAAAAAGGAAGGGTCAAAGAGGATTACTGTTATAGAAGCCGGGAAAACAAAGAACTCGATCTCAGAACTTTTAGATCGAGAATTAGATCAATACGTACTTACTATATGGTGATTTTCGGGTACGGCGCTGGGCTCCTCCTTCGATAATGTTAAATTTGGGCATGCTATCTAAAATAGGTTATTCACTTGAAATTAACTAACGCTTGAAAGAAGGCATGTGTTGCTACAGCTACGGGTTTACATATATAAAAGAATAAGATGTGTACTTAAAGATTGAGTATAATGATGATGCAAAATGAGAGTTACAACTAGAAATTTACATATCTCCTCGGCAGGGAATAGAGGATACAAAAATTTTCTATACCTAAATCAAGGAACCCTTGTTATTACTGTTAACTAAACTAAATCTAAAATGAACAAGAAATCTTGGCCCTAATGACCTCGATAAAATGAACAGTTAAAATTTAAGACTTTAGTCTCTTATTTGTGAGAATAACTAACTCGTCTTGAATTTATACGTGATCGACTAATTTGTCCCAGCAGAGTTTACTTAACGAGGGGGTGGGGATCGGTGGAATTTAAGGAATGGATGTATCACTTACTTAACGTCTTGAATACCTTCAATTTCCCGAAGGAATTGAAAACAACAACCGTGCTGCCTAGGAGATTCTACTTATCGTACGCCACATATAGCCTTGTTGGACTCTAACACTTTGATTACGAATCGACAGGTAATTGAAGTTGACCCCTTATACAATTCGCTCTGGGCGTAAATAAACCAAATTTCTACAAATTTGATCTCCTTGATACTACGCGGGTAACTATTCAAATGGTTACTTTAAATATAGCCCGGGCATGCACAACGGAAAGCAATTTAACTTTTTAACACTCAAGTCTCTACTATCTGCTAATCGAAGTTTGCAGAGGGAATCCGAGGGGTTAACGTTTATTTTTAGACTTGCAAGCATTCTCATGAGAATTGCTGAAATAATATTCTTAAGAAAAATGTCCTTGTGTTTTACAAAGCGTAATATGGGATTTTCGAAGTTTAATAATTATAAAATTGTAAAATTTACAAATTTATGGTTGTAATTTTGGTATGAAAATGATACTAGTAATTCACCAATTAGATTTTATTATTACTCCACGGATACATATAGTGGGTGTTTCCGAATAAATGCCAAATGTTGCAAGAATTTCAGACGCTCTTACAAAGTACGAGTAGTTCTAGTACCGTCAGTATGCTTATTGAAGTGTTACTGCATTTGCAGTTTCAAATACTGCTAAATTTTACTTTTTTAAAATTTTTTCGACTTTCTATGTTTAAACACTCCCCATGCCTATTCAAAAGTGCATTCTTTCGAAATACTACTTTATAGTAAATAAAGAATAAGTTTATTTAACTGTAAAAGCACAAATTCTCTTATTATTATTATGCTATTATAAGATCCATACACTACACACACCAATTTATGATCCCGAAAACTTGAAAAGATATTCATGAGATATTGATGTAATTCTATAATAGGCGTCTCCGACTAATTATTTTTTATTTTAACAATGTTTAACTCCATATTCAGATTTTAATTTCTATTTAGAGATGTAAACAATAGATTACCATGTAAACTTGATCATTGGAAAACGTTTACAATAATTTGATAATGAATAAAATTATCTTCTAGTAATTCGAAGCTGTTCTTGAGTTTGATACAAATAATTATGATTTCACTAACGATTAATTTGTCCGTTATTCAAAATCATCATATACTGAACTTCTCATTTTGCATAGAATCTTTAGGGATCTAGTATCTACCTGACTAGGGACATATAATTTCGGCATCCCAGCCTCATAAGGAGTAGTCCCAAGGTAGGAGTTAGTTTCGTTTATAATTAAACCCTAAGGTTCTATTGTACTTACAATAGCATCATCAAATTCTTAGAGGGCAATGGCTTCCTGTTGAATACAGTAACAAGCACTATTCGACGAGAAGTATTGAAGTGCTGAACCGTCTTGATACGACCAGTGAAAGTTCGTAACTTGCAAATTTTATCCAATAAAAACACTGAGAGGTCCTTCCTTCCTTTCGCAAGTCACAATTTAGATTCTGCCTGATCTGAGGGTTTCTCCATAAGATCAATTATATCTTCTATGCCCTTTCACAGTCTTTGTAAATACGTGGTTTTTATTTGACCTAATTTTTCTTTGTCGATAGCAACTTTTACATTTCTATAAGAATCCTCAATTCCACATGTTCTTTAATCGGTTCCTGTTTTCTTGGCAAACAGCCTTCTTCAATAGCTCAGTTTTTGTTTTCTCTTGCGCCTAACAAGAATTGTCGGGTAGCGACCTATACTCCCATTTGTAATCCTCTTATGTGTTATGGAGCGATAATCCGGTCTAGTGCTGAAGGAAAGACTAGCAGTAAAACACATCACTGAATGTCAACCTTCTTTCGATATCTAAACTACGACCAATATACGCTAGGCGTTTCGCACGTTTTGATATGTCATTAAAAACTTCCCGCAGTTTTAGTGCTGGAACTAAATCTTCTTCCGCTGATTTGATATACTAGCATAAATATTCAGCACATTTGCTGTCATCGAGACACACGTGCACACGTATTCGCGACATCCAACTTTAAGTTCTGCATTTTTACTGATATTTACTTTCAGTTCTTCTATTCCTTATGGCGCACTTTGCGACCAGTATTACCCGCTGTAGGTTTTATTACGGAGCTTTTTCAATTAACTGCTAATCTTAGATATATTTGAACTAACTTTTTCAGTTAGTACTTATTTCAACTATTAGAATAATTTCCAAACAAACGAGTTGTAAGTCCAAAAATTGAATTAGTATTCAGAAATGAGAATTAGATAATTTTTAGAATAATTTGGCTCGACCAGGAGTCGAACGCGAGCATTCAAAATAAATATCTGATGCACATCGAAGTATAATTTTAATTAAACTCTACTTTCTATATGCAGGATATTCTAATTCTCGACTTTAAAATTTCGATAAACCCGTTCCGTTTAGATTGCCTTGAACACACTGAAACCGCTATTTACCACAAGAAAACTAGTTTGCTTAATACCTTCCACAGTAGTATAGCTTCCCATACAGGTATATTTAATCCCAATTTTTGAAACATAAATAATTATTAATCTAATAATTTAAAAGGTCTTCGCCCAATAAATAATTATCATTGTGAAGGTTGCGTGACGTGCAAAATTTGTTTCGTATAGCCAAGAAAATGTGTTCCCAGTCTTTCGGCTCGTGGCGTGATCTTTTATCCTGTACACCATTTGCATTATCTTAGGTAACCTCTTCATTCTCTTACGAGAATTTTACCTCTTCTTTAACTGTTTCACCAGTTCCCAATCTAACTGTAGGATTCTCGCGTTAGTTGAGCCATCGATACATTTAAACATTCCGCAAGACATTGGTAGAATATTTGGTGTACTTAATAATTCAATCGTTAGGTGGTATCAAGATTCAATGATCCAATATTAATAGTATCAAGAACCGCTTTTTCATTTGAACTGAGTTTTCCCGTTTGCGATAATTTTGTGTTACACTCTACACATGAGACAGTTTAAGATAAAGTTTGACGCAAAATCTCGCACTCATTCTTTCATTACTTTTACACGCAGTGACTTTCACAATGGGCAAACGCCAATAATTGTTTAATGAAAAGCATTGCTATTCACAATCCGTTATCTTCTTGTATCTTCATCATTTACGCTGTGAAACATTTTACCATTACTTGGGGTTTGAAAATCTACATAATAGATTATATCATGTTATAATACGAGGTACGACAATTAGGTAATGAGACTGATTTTGTTTGCACATTAATACAGCCGTTCAGTTGTGAGTTGTGCTGTAATAAGGGAACACGTGTTTTTGCCTCTCGTTACAGAAATGCAATCGCGAAATATTACGCAACGGCATGCTATTTCTTTTTGTGTTAAATTGGGCGAGAATGCAACGATAACTAACAGTAAGCTTCAGAAGGCTTTTTGAAATGAGGTCATGTAAAGAGCTCAAGCTTTTCGTTGGCATAAAACGTTTTGTGAAGGTAGAACGGATGTTGAAGATGAAAACCGTAGTGGACGACCATCAACCTTCATGGACTGATGTCAACATGTACAGGATGTACGAAATCGTACGATCTGATCGAAGATTATTCGTTAAAATGATGGCACAAGAACTCAACATCAATCGGGTATGAGAAAACTTTGTGCAAAGATGGTCCCCAAGAATCTAACAGACCAACAACGAGAAACACGGAAAAATGTGGCAGTCGATTTGTTAGACCACGTGGAAATCAATCCAGATTTATTGAACCAAGTTATCACTGGTTATGAAAGTTGGTTCTGCCAGTATGATCCAAAAATAAAACATCAAAGTTCACAATAGTGTTCAAAAGGATCACCCTGACCAAAAATAGCTCACATGTCAAAATCAAAAATAAAATTCATGCTTGTGTGTTTCTTCGATTCCAAGGGCATTGTTTATAAAGAGTGGGTGGCTCCTGGACAAACAATTAGCCAATATTTCTACAAAGAAATTGTAGAAACACTTCGAAAATGAATTGTCCGTGTCCGTGCAAATATTGCTGATAATTGGATTCTTCATCACGATAATGCGCCATTCCATACTATACTGTCTATGCAGGAATTTTTAACCTCAAAACGCATTTAACTACTACCACAGACACATTATTCACCCGATATCGCTCAGTGCGGCTTTTTCCTATTTCCAAAAGCCAAAATGGTGGTCAAAGGACGCCATTTTCAAACAATAGAAGATGTATAAAAATCTGTGACGATGGTTTTGGAGGATATTCCAAAAGAAGAGTTCCATAAATGTTACCAGCAGTGGCAGAAGCCCTGGAGTAAGTGTGTGCAAGCAGAAGGGAACTGATTTTATGGAGATTACACTAAAGTGACTAAAGACATAAGTGATATTTTCTTCACATCAGTCTCATTACTTAATTATCGCACCTTCTACATGGTCACATCTCATAACAACTATTTAAATAATAAATATTTTGAAATTTCGTGCTAAAGGTAATGGTTTGCTTGGAATTAGCACCGTGGCAGAATATGCAAGTTTTCCATCGCTTTCAAGAAAATGCTGAGAACAGTGTAAAACGATACATAACGTCAATTCCTCAGCAAATGCCAAAATAGGTGTAATACGTGTCTTGAAATTGCATTGTTGAAAATTGATTTCGCGATAGGTCTTTGCGCTAATGACAAGATCTTTAAGTTAACAGTCGCTATCGGTAACACTTCCAAAATTACGGAGCGCTTCTCATAAATTGTTTAACGTTTAAATAAAAAAAATATTTTGTAATTTCCTATTAAACCCTACTACATATCCATATATTCGTAGGTAATCCACATTGTGAAGTTACCTAGCGGAAAATTACAGCTCACACGAGTCCTTAAAGGTAGTTGCCGTATTAACAAGTTCATGGTGAATTATGGAGATGCGTTAGGATAATTACTCATATTGATATGATTTACAGCTTGCCCGCCGTAACCTTGGAAAATGTTGCACCTCGCGCATGTAGCGTGGGGATCACGATTTTGCTAAGTATATTCAGACATAAAAGTTACTCGGAATTACTGTCATTCTTACTCTGACATATTTCTATTCAAATTGAACGTTTACCGGATTATTAAAGTGTTTAATTTTTGTTTCGTTGCTTTATTCGCTATTTATTTTTATTTATTATTGTTAATTGGTTTGAAATTGTTGATTTTTGGAAGATTGTTAACTTGTTATCTGTTTGAGTTTATCTATTTAATTAAAAAATGGGTGATAGTGTAGCATTATGGTTAGGTTGTGGTAAAGGTATTAGTCGACAATCTTGCGACATTGTAGCGAATTTCCAAGGGGGAAGTGGATATTACTAACTCCTCCGAAAATTAAAAAAAATCGCGTAGCAGCAGCAACCGGCATATCGAAGACTTCTGTCTACCGTATTCTTGATTAATCAAAACGCGATAGTAATGAGGGTAATAAAATAGTGCGATCTCCAAAACGTAAACGATTGAAAAATTTTCCGGTAACAAGTATCGATGATATTTATAGGAGCATTATTTATAATCTTCATAAAACTGAAAAAGAACGACTTACCCCAAAAAAGCTATTGCAAATGTTAAGAACATATGTAAATTTTGTAGGTGAGAAAACATCTCTTTATGGAAAATTCTTAAAAAGTTAGTATTTAAATGGCGACTACTTCACAACAATCGTAAAATATTGCTAGCAAAATGAAGATGTACAGCGAACAACAGCGACCAATTATCTATATGGATGAAACATATATACACAGTAGCCATGCGGCCTCGAAAGGCTGGTCAGACAAGTCAAAATATGGATTGGTTAGCAATATTTCTAAGGGTTAAAGATTAATAATTGTGCATGCTGGAGGTGAACACCATGAATTTATAGACAATGCCCTATTAATATTTGAATCGGGAACTAAATCTGGTGATTATCATCATGATATGAATTTTGAAAATTATTCAAAATGGATTACTGGAAAGCAGCTTCCAAATTTACCCCAAAATGCCATGCTAGTAATTGACAATGCACCCTACCATAATGTGCAAATAAATGCAGCGCCCAATTTGAACTGTAACGAATAAATAATGTTGGACTGGTTAATTGAAAACAATATTCCCTGCTCGCCAGACATGACAAAAGCCGAACTTTGTTTGTTAATAAAATGCAATAAAGCTCAGTTAAAAAAATTTAAAATTGATGCAGTCCTCCAAGCTCAAGGTCATTCTGTGTTAAGATTGCCGCCATATCATCCAGAATTAAATTCAATAGAACTAATATGGGCAAATATAAAAAATTATGTGGTTTCGTATAATGTAACATTTAAGTTAGAAGATACGCAAAGGTTGGCAAAGGAACTATTTGCTACAATTACTGTACAACAGTGGACTGAAATGTGTGCAAAAATTAAAAAAATTGAAAACGATTATATTGAACAAGAAGTGTTTATAAACATTGTTATGGAACCATTTATCATACAAGCGGGAAATGATAGCGATTCAAGTGATACTGATGTCGAGTTTAGTGATATTTCTGTGGTTAATTTTTAATCTTTTATTAAAGTAATATTTCTAGTACGACGCCAAACCAACAGTCTGCTATTCACTAAAATGCTTGCTAATATTATAAGCGACAAGGTTATATGCTCTGGCATGGCGCGCGGCGGCTTGTTACTTGAAATTCACAATCAACACATCCCATTTATTAAACTTAATATTGTAACGAAAATTAGAAACAATAGAAATTTGATGGAAGGTTTTAGAAATATTCAATACTTTTGCTAGAATAAAATAGATGATGCAATCCGCAAATGACTCATTGCAGTAATTTATATCTGACAATTCAATTAGGTAATCAATGAGTCATAGCATTACAACTTATTAAATCATTATTGTGAGTAGTATTCGGGAAATCTTCTAGAGTATTGTTCTAGAATATATCTTTTATATATAAGCAGGAGATTAAATTCTCCTAGTTTAGTTTTTGTTAGAATCTTGTACTGTGCATTACTGATATAAATATAAATATACATAAATAAAAATATAAATGTTTGATGTTAG
>JAHWXV010085564.1:0-11612 GCA_024586415.1 Phrixothrix hirtus
ATATATATATATATATATATATATATATATATATGAAAGGGTGAAGGTTTCAGGTACAAACAAGTAGAATAAATAATTTACAGAAACATGAGAGAACGTTGAAAGTGATAAAGGCCGGATCTCCCTGTCATGTAATGAGCCTGCCAGCAACAGTCTGCCAGGACATGTTGTTTCACGTATACTTCTTGATAATTTATATTTGATGATCGTTAATATATAGCACAATAAGGAAATCAATATCAACATAAAAGCAACCTATAGATCGATAATGCAAATTACTTAACTACATAATTAGGAGCAACTGGACCAACGCAAATACTTTTATCGTAGGTAAACAACCTAATAAAGTTTATTGATCTTCTGGTAGCATGTTGCCTTCAAACATCTATATTAATCTAGTCTCCTTCAGTGGCTTTTAAACATTCTTAATTACTTGAAGTCTCGTAATCGACTTACTGCAGGTGAAGCTAGACTGTGGCAACCGAAAAGAAACCATTTACAGAAGCAAGTATAAAAGAAGAGAATCTAACATCGGAATCTAATCTAGTCTAGAATTCATATTTATAACCATATATTTATAGTGTACCATTCACAAATAGACTGAGACCTATGTGTCAAGCTCAATTTAAATGAGAAATACTACCAATTAGCAACGTGCTAATGAATATAAGTATTGATTACCCGAAATCTTATAAACTTCTTAGATATATGTAGAACAAAGACCAGTAGCACTGATCTTCAGATTAGAAAAACGTCATGAAGTTGTAACAGGTGGTTTAATAAAATGGATGTAACCTTAAGAGAAAACTAGGATGCTAAGAACGTTGGCAATCTAGATAAAGAAACTGTCTCATATATTCTACGCGACCAATTGTATATACGCAAAGTTGCTACCGAATGGTCCTCAAAACCTATTGAAAGCCCATGACTTCATAGAACGATTCACAGCAGAACTGGACTTGCTAGAAAATATCATCACTAGTAATGGTACATGGATCTGCTAGTAAGATCAAAAGCCACGAGGTAATTCATAATTGAGAAAACTCTCGCATTGTTAAGAACAAATAAGCCAAAAATGGGTATGTCGGAAATGAAGCCACTGCTCACCGTTTCCTTAACAATCATTGGTATGGCCATGGTTAACACTTAGTCGGTCTATTTAATAGAAAAATTATCTTAAGGTATATAGAGAGTCTCTAAACTGAAAAAACCACTAAGATAGAGGAGACCAAGTTGTTAAGGGAGAACGTATAAATTCTGTATTATGACGAGACTCTCTTTCAAAATCCTTTGTCTATAAAGTTCTTTCGGAGCAAAAAGAAGGGCTTCTAGTGCCGATTCATGCCCATTATCGCTGGACTTAGCTCAACGCGGGTTTTACCTGTCGAAAATCGCATTAAAGAAACCCCTTTATGAACTATGGAAGAAGTAAGGAAGAAAATGTGGGAGATGTTGTGCACATGATGACTTGCAGTACTGTTTACACAATGGTTTATAAATAGAAACGTGAGGCACGGTAACCGGATAATAGTTAAGTTTCAAGGGTTCCATATTTCGATATTTTAATTTGTTTAATGGAGTCCAGAAGCATTTCACTTCATATCTCCATCTAATTGTAGGTTTTCGTAATACGTGAGAAGTGTTCTACCAGTTTTTAGTTGATTTTCCAGTAAGGGTGGTGATTTTATTTACCTCCTTAATCCAGAAAACTAGAATTAGTTGCGGAAGAATTTTGACGATTTTGGCACACCTTCAGTGAAGGTGCCATAACTAAAACTTAGCCTTACCTGAGGAATTTGGCAATGCTAAAATTCTCGGAGAAGGGTCCCTTTTTCCTGCAGGTTGGTCTGCTGCTGCCTCGTTGGGCGTAGCCTTAGCAACTTAGGAGTAGGGCATGCATTCTCTGGTGTCTCTAAAGAATTCTGGTTTGGGGCGGCTTGGACACTCCTTAAAGTTGGCTGTGTGCACGTCATTGCAATTCGCGCACTTTAGTGGTACAATGCGCTATTCCGTGCACTCGTACGTGACGTGCCCGCCCCCGCAATTCACAAATTTTGGATACACGCTGCACCGTCATTGGGTTTCCCCAAACTGTTGACACCGGTGGCACTGTATAGTTGTTATCGCTCTACGAGGCGTCTTAGCGCTCACGCATAGTCCTAATACCGTGTTTGTGTTGTAAATTGCCTTACCTGTCGCGGATTTTTCGGTCTCTATGTAACAAAGAGGCATCGACGTTTTCGCTGGACCCCTACGCATCATCCTGACTGTTACCACAGGGACCCTTGTCGAATTAAATCCTTCTTTACGCTCTCGACGTTTATTTTCGCTACAATGCCTCTGATTGCCACTCTGAGGCTTTTGTTTATTCATCATATAAGAGTGGAAGAGCAGTTTCTCTCCTCTCATAAACTGGACGGTGTTCGCGTGGTCTTCTTCGCTTCTGACAAAAATTTTTATCTGTAGTGCTGTATTTTTCGCTTTAAGGGTGGCAACGTTGAGCAGGCGTAAATATTTTGCCACATCGGGGGTTCTTCACCTTTGGAGGTGTTCTCGATCGTGGCTGCTTCTTCGCCTTCGTTGGCTAACAAGTCGTACCGGTTAGCCATCGCTATTTTTGTGGTAGGTCCAGGATTAACCTGTCTTGCGGGCTTCCTTTTTTTCCTTGTTGGGAAGGCGAAAACGTCTTCGGCATTCATCTGCGTGCCTTCTTCAGAGGAGGAGTACTCCAATGCTTTTGGGTGTCGTAGTTGTTTAGGTCTTAGCTGCGGTATCGTTAACACGCGTTGAGTTTTTAACAGATATTGGCGGCGCTGTTATTGCCGATTTCGCAGTATTGCACCGGTACTGTTTGGTGCAGCGGATATTTTGTTTTGCATGATTTAGTGATTATCTGAGGGTTCGTGCTGCCACTTTGAGTATTGCTGCTCCTATTTTAATTCAGAGTTACTTTTTTCCATTTCACGCACTTTTCCTTCTAACGTGGCTAGAATTTTTAGTAGTCTTTCCTCTTCGGATTAGGGGGTGGAGGGTGTATCTCGTCGAGGTTTGCGTATTTAAATTCCAAAATGTTGTCGTGAGGTAACATAAAGGAATCGAGTTTCTTTTACTGCACCCGACCCACCGCTACATATATAGGAGGGGCCTAAGGTACACCACAAACTTTGAATACACAGAGAACTTGTCTAGCACAACCACGCGCGCCGGCTGTTCTATGCGTTCCTTTCTCTGACGCATGAGTCATTTCTCAAGTTGTAAGGGTGTAACATTAAATCACACTTTTGTCACTAGTCTTAATATTTAGTAGGCACGCCCCTTAAACCTTGGCGTTTTGTATTAAGAAGTTAGAATTCTTTAGTAATTAGTACTATCCTAGGCGGAGTATTGCTTAGTGTTAAATATGGTGTACCTAATTTACATGTACTCAACATTTTTATGAATTTATAGTGCATTGCAAAATTTTGAATAACCAAGGACGTGCTTTGCGAATAGATGAACAAAAAGAGGAAATCCAATATGTAACCGTCTAAATTAATTGCGTCCTATCACAAAGATTAGGGGACTTAGATATTTTTCTGTGACACATGACTACATACCTAGAAAACTATATATTTGAACAGAATCATTACGTTTTCTTTAGACATTGATATTATGAGCACCTGTTGGCGCTAGTTTATACACTGTACACCAATTTATTTTTAAATGGTTGCTTACGTCAAGGCATACCAAAAATAAGGCTGCATCGAGAAAATCGTTTCAGTAAGCTATAACCGTTATATAAATGCTGTCGTGTATTGGGTAGTATGAAAATAGTCAATACATTTTAATTGAATTACTTTACAAGTTGTAGCAGTAAAACTCGATAATGTAAAAATTTGTGTCAGTAAAAGCAGCTAAAATAGTTAATTAAATGACAATTCTAAAAAGAATAATAATCCAATATTTTATAATGCTACTGGGACACCACTAAAAAATATTTAGTGAGGATTTTTAATCGAAAATACCCAATGAAGATTTTAAATTAATCACTGAAATTAAGGAGTTGTTAGCAAACGTATGGATTCAGTCAGCAAATCACCAGAACTTCTGCTTACCATTATTTAAATAAAAATGTTACGAACGTTTTAAAACAGATTCTTAACGCATTTTAATGTTTTGTCTACTTAGTTATTTATTTGATAATAAATATTATATACTTTAAGAATTTCAAGATAACAAAGTTCCCATTTCTATTCACAAACACATTGCGAAATGGAATGTAATGAGCAGAGAAGTAATATAAAATTCTTTTCCGTGCTCGCAATATAATTGAATCGTGAACACCAAAGATAGCATTCATGATAGATAGATATGTGCTGAAAAAGTATATAAAGAACTTTTTTACTAAATTTAACTATTTTCATATAAAATCTTCTAAGTGGAAACTGACTTTATGAATTACATTACGTCATTGTCTTATGATGCTAATGTAAAAGATTAATTTTGTTAAGGGAAGTATCAAAATTAAATTCACAATGTCACTGCAATTACTAGAAATTTAAGACATTATAAGTTTGAATAGTGCCGTAACGGTTTCAAATTTAATATAATTAGATGTAGCCTCTTATGAAAATAATATGAAAAAAAATTTAATTTTTGTCTTGGCTGAAATATGATTCAATTCCATTGTCCTGTGTTTTAGACTTAAAGCAACAGCGAAATTAAACATACTAACACTAATCCTACGATTTGTTATAAAAAAAACTAAGCAACAACTGTATAGCATTTATGTTTCTTGATTTAGTTAATTTGAGCATAAAAGGTAATTTTTTTAAAAATTTGCTCAGGTTTTACTAATTTAAAATGTTTTTGAATGTATGACCAGGAATAATTGGTAATAACAATATATTCAAACGACATTATTAGTTGTCGATTTAATACTAAGGTATATTTATTCTTCTAGATATGCTACTAAAAATCAATAAAGATATTGGTATATCATGTATCTTTAGCAAATAGAACATTATGTTAACGTATATACAACAAAAACTCAGAAATAAGGACAACCACACGTATCATGTTAACAAATTAAATAATTACCAAGGTCTTTAACGATCAATACCTAGCAATTGTTAAAAACAGGAATAACCAGCTTATTTCATTGTGGCATTTGTTAGGTTCTAATATCTTGTAACACCACTTCGAGCACTAATTACTCCTTTGAAGCTTTGCGATATAATTCTTAAACACCTATTAATCACCTCCTGCGAGTATTCTATACATAATCTGAGCAAATACATTCCTTAGCTGCCTCATCATCTCTGAATGAGGAACGTTGTTATCACATCCTCTTTAGAAACTAATGAATACATTTCAGATCTTACAGTAGCTATAAAATATTCAGTACTCTAAGAGAGTGATCATTATCATCCGAAAAAATAAAATTTTATTATTTAAAAAAAAGCAGAACGTCGGACACTCAGGGTGTGACGACTCCTCGGTTGTTATTTATTGCATTTGAAGTTGTAACAGTAAACTGCATTGCCGAAGTAACAATTTTTAAACTCCCAGCCAAGCGACATAACTTATGCGAGGACGTTTGTATTATGAGTTTTAATTTGGTTACCTGTAGCTTCTTGTACTATTAATGGATTTGTTACAAGAACTTCCGCCGCTATTTTTCGGAGTATTTGTGAGTTATTCGCTTACTCTATTTTATTTACAGTTCTACCTGTTTACCTCTATCCATCTATGGCTATTCATTAATAAGTTTTTCGCTGTAATGTTAAATAAAAGCACTACAAGTATTCTTAGGTAGATTCACCAATAGATGTCATATTAAATTTTATATACAACCCTTATAATCTATTTACTTGCCCTTCTATACTAATCTATATATACCAATTTCTCATGTACTTCTTACACTGCTAAGATCATTCTGTGATATGCAAAATTGTTGCATCACGCAAATTTTGCTGTGTTGTTAAATTTTGTATGGTATACTGTTATTATAAGAGTTTAGATAGTCGGGATTTATTTCATCTGAAGGATACACCCTAGATAGAATAACCTTTCTCGCGTCCAGAGTATAATGAAAATCGGAAAAGGTCTTCAATTCTAGTAAAGTATGTCTTTGATGTGATTACGTATGAAGAAGTGGAAGACGTCCTATTACCTTCTATATAATCTGTATGAGTTAACAGAAGACGTCCACATAAACTCTATTACAATATTTAAGAAGGAAGTTAATCTTTGGTCACTTTAGCACACGAAAGACTTCCAGAAAAATTCTGTGAAGGGACTCGCAGCCTTTCGTAATTACCTTTCAGTGTGAAAGACGCCTGCCACGTTAGAATGGTTGAAATGAAATTAGCGGGTTTAAAATAAATACAGAAGTGTCTAAGCCATAATCATTTACACTAACATAGTGTAGGGGACGGGCCAATGTAGTGAGACGGTCAACTGAATTGTGCGGAGTATACTAATTTTGGAAAGGAAGTCGTAGCATATGGACGCTGAAAGGAAGAAGAGTTCTAGTAAGCGTTACGCCTTTGAATTTCATAAAAAGCTAAAAGTCAAGACGACAAAATATAAATGGTTTCATGTCCTAAACAACCATTGCGTACTTTATAAGCATAGTAAATTACAATAGTACGTTTTTATTATCGCTCAATTCGTAATTCTTCTATTTAGTAGGCAAGATTGTATTTAGAGTAAATAATATCTTTTAAATCAGCACAATTTAGAAATCGTCGTTCAAAAATAATATAAGCAAATTTTATTTTACGGATATTCACAGTTTGCGCATAGTTACTTATTTTTGGGACACCTTGTGTAGTCACTTTCAATCAATTCTCATTAGAAATCTTTCTTTTTGGTACAAAATCAGCTCAATTTTGTTGATTATTCAAGTAGACTTCTATCGTTGTTTTAATTAGGCAAGATAATTAAAACAATATTTTATGTTTTATTTAATGTAGAATGTTAGTTTCATTCTTTTACTTTCACTATTAAAGCACATTGTTTATAATTCTTGTTGAATTACCAATGAACATTTTTATTACAGGTGCCATTAATTTTTGTTATATAAAATTTGAATAAGATTAGGTTAATAAATTGAATATTCAGGGAAACGTTATAAGGTCCAGTTGCAAAAACGCCAAGTATATTAAGAATTAGCGAATCTGTAATTAAATTGTGTTCCAGATTGTTTATGCAATTCGTTTTAGAAAGTAATTTTAAGATGTAATTCTATAATTCCAGATTTTAGTAAATGTAGGAGTACTTGAAAACACTCATCTGCTTCATTACTTATGGGTTGTCGTTATATTAATTCGTGAGGTTAAGCGAAAAAACTTGTATTATTAATTTATAACGCAGATTAAGGATAAACTTGTATTTATACTGTTTGAACAACGTTACAAAAGTATATTAAAAAACAAGTTCCATAAGACATGTTTTTATCACACGAGTTCAAGTTTAGAAAACGAGCCTCGTAGAGATAAGTTTTCTAATGAACGAGTGTGACAAAACGTCTTATGAAACGAGTTTTTCTACTCGTTAATATTGAAGTATGTCGTTTACACATCCATTGCAGTGGTCGACATTCCATTTCAATAGCTACAGTGGTTGAAATTTCATTTAAATAGCTAGTTTTATTGAAATTGACAACTATCATTTGTTATAAATAGGCGCAATACAAAATAGCATCCCATAATGTATTTCTATATAAAAATCAAAGTTATCTTAATACATAATTAAATTATCAGCGCATAATTCGTACATGGTGCGTAGTTTGCACACTATTTTCAATTTATTTCAAAACTTTGTAGAAAAAATAGTATATGTGACGCGTGGAAGAAGGCATTTCAACAACTCGAACTACTATCTCGCAGTTTAAATGCAACTTCTTCCGCTTATTGCATAATAAACTATTTTTATACTATTTTATCTATTTACTAAAAATTTAGGAAAAAAATGCACTTTTTTGACATATCCGATTTAGGGAATTTAGTGATAGTCCGTGACATTGGCATTTTAATATTTGAATATGAAGGTTTTGTCAATTTTCTATTCGATTTTGACGTTTAATAAGGTTAATTACTAAAGTTACCACACTTTGAAAACAATATATTCCGTGCTAAAAAGAAGGCCATTATGCAACTCGAATGGGTTGAAATAAGCTCATTTCGATATGAAAATAGATAAAATATAAAATGAAATAGAAATATAAACATTTGCGACGTGTTCCCATCTTTCAAACTTAATTACTGTCGTGATAATTAGTGTTTTTCATGTGATAATTAAGTTTGTTGGAAGTTTTAAGTGTAAACACGTCAAAAGTGCGGTAATTTGACGCATCGCCAACGAAAAAGATTATTTTTAATTTATTTTGCTATAAGCAATTATTATAAATAGGAACACCGCATTAAAAATGTATAAAATTGCTCAAAATGCGAAAATGCAGACAAATGTAAATTATAAAATATTCTTTTGCTAAAATTTAATAAAACAAAAGGAAATTCGATGTTAATAGTTAGAAATGGTTTAAACAAATAAGATCTAATTTTCTTAAAAGAACCGTTATTAGAAATGTAACATTCCAGGAGTTTAAATCGAATGCAAGTCAAAGCCAAACAGACAGATGGTAACAAATTCGTAGAATGACTGATAAGAGTTAAATTTAGACGTACTCAAAATGCAAACACAACTGAACCTTACTTCATTAATTAATTGATAATTAAAAGCATTCAATTTAAAACCAACCTTTTATAAACAAATAAATGTATTCTGTTCGTAGTTAAGTAAGAAAATAACCGAAAGATTTTAAATTCAAAATGCTAGAAATCTTAAAAATCCGGAAAAATAATTAAATTCAAAAACAGCTATGGATGGTCGGATTAAGACGTGGTTAACTTCAAAATTCGAGTTAGCAACAAATACAGCATTTAGGCCCAGAAAAAATTCAAAAAAACTCAAAATTTGAAGTTAACTAATGTCGCCGCCCCTCTTTCGTCAAACAGATAGAAGTGAGCATTTCAAACCGAATAATTGAGAGATTATTATTCTGCTGCTTTGAGTAGTTGACCGTCTAGCCTAAGAAAACATAAATAATTTCATATTGTTGTTAACCATCCGCAATTTGCAAAAGATAATGTTGTATACACTTATCGCTTCATAATTTCAATCAGGAACAAAAGATTCCATCCACTGTATGAAACAATTTATACTACACGCTATAAACAATACCGAAGTGAGTTCTTTGTTTAATGCATTGATTTACATGACAGATCAATGGTATGTACAGAAAGCTACATAATGACACTGTTTCTTTTAACTGTGGTATGTACAAAAGCTTTCGCCTATATGACATCTCTGATATGTACTTGCTTCGAAACAATCGTTGCAAACTAAGTTTTCATCAAGCATAAACGAACACCCACTGAACGCTAAAAATCATGCAGTACACTGAACAAACCTCTTACTAAAATTTCGAATTTACTATCGTTAAAATTAAATAAAAACGAAGGGTAAATGTATCCGTATTAAATTGCAAATTACCGTCTATGAGCTCATTCTCACACTCGAGTACGGATCACACCTAGAGTACACTTGTTAAGTCATAAACCGGTCCGCAAATCAGCTGTTTGCGAAACTAAACATTAATATTTTAAAAAGAGATAAAACTAACGTTCTTGTAAATAAATATGTCTGTAAATAGTAGCTGTAAGAAAACCTGACTGTATGTAATTCTTCTTACTTAATTATATAATAAACACAATTAATACATTTTGGTAGATTTAATACAAGATACAGTAATGAAAATGGAGCCTTAAGCTGAAAAATAATAAGACCAACACAGCCTTAAAATTAATAAAAGTACAGAACTGAGTGAGTTAATAAATAACGAAAACTGCAGCGTTAAACGTAACCAAACCTAAAACTTGCAAGTTTTAATTCAAATTGGCCATTAAGAGTAGATTAAAAAAATAAATAAACAGTCATTAAGTGCACATACTTCAAAAATATAACAAATTATCCTGCAGTGTACAGTGAATTAAAACTCCTAAAACAAAAGCATACAAGGTAAACTCAAAAAGCTATTAAATCCTAATAACGAATTAAAAACCTACGAGGTATAATCAAAAAGGGAAAACTCGTCAACTTGACTTTTCTGTACGTTAATAAATTCTGTTCACAGTTAGCCATCGAATTAAATAGGTCGCATTAGACCATCCAATGGACCCTTACCCACCTTTGATTGAGTTCTACCTTCCCGGAAAAAAATATTAAGTGACAGCAAGCTGACACAAAAATTACACCCGAGCAGACGTCATATAAATGACGCTCGAGTAGCGGACCGAACCCAGAGTCGTCACACATTTAAATAATTCTTGCATTTAATATCGACATCGTCGCATATTTCTGTAGGATTTGTTGTCACAGAATATTCTTGATCTGAGCAAATTATTTTCCACCACGCTCTCCAAATTTAAGAAGTAGGTATCGGGTATTCTATAAGGATATTTTTATAAATTGATTTTGGTAGTTGTCAATTGTACATTAATTCAAAAGTTACTTACATTTGAATTACTACCCCTACGATTACTATATCAACAAAAATTTCTTTGAATAACAGCGATAAATATAATATAATGTAGAAATATCAATTTAATTCTGCAACTTCTATAATTATTATTATACTCTCGGATCATACATTCGCGCAACTGAATAACCACAATTAGATGTAAATAATTTCTATTTTCGTCAATTCAGATTATATTAATTTAATCCTTCCTTTTGAAACCTTTTTGATGTTTAATGTAGATTTTGACCACAAATTTCGAATTACAAATTTGACTCTCTTTTGTGCTTTCTTGTAACTTCAGTCTGGCATTTTTGTCTAGTTTCTATTCCACCAAAAAAGGGGATGTAAGTACGCCAAGGTTTAACGCATTGAATTCCGATCTATTTTAAGTTGAATTAATTTTAAATTAATTTCCTATCCATGCCCAAAGTTCTGTCGTATTAAGGTGACTTAGTGTTTGTCCAGCCCGATGTTCCTGGAATTTGTTAATATTTAATTATTATAAATGACAGAAATTAGGTCCAGGAAGAACTAAACACTTTGGTATAGTACAATCTTATAGCAACCGACGGTAAACACTAGTCTAGTGGATGACACAAATTATATTTTATCGCAATTTACAATGGCAATGTCCATACACTTCTTGCTAAATGAAGTATTGTAACAATTACATTTAAAATGGAATAATTTTCAAAATCAAAATTACTTTTACAAGTTATTTTAAATTAAGAAGCGGAATTTGAAACATATCTAAAGTAAGGCTAAGGTTTTAATTATTTATTGAAATATCACTTGGATGATTTTAACAATGGATGAATTTAAAATGTAAATTCGTCGCTATTTCGGATTTTGAAATTTGAAGTAAATGAGTCAACATTCTAAAACAAATCTACACCTAGTGTTCGTAAATAATTGATACAACTACAAAATTTGAATTGGACGTGAAGTTATTTAATAATGTGACATTATCGCTTTCATTTTCAAGAGAATCAAATGTCGATACAGCTCTCTCTCTCTCTCGCTCTCTCTCTCTCTCTCTCTCTCT